>JAJIZL010125372.1:0-80333 GCA_023969395.1 Amblyomma maculatum
CCCTAGAACTAAAAAGTTTATTATAGCCGTTGGAAAACATTATACTGCATAACATTTCCAACAGTTGTACCTACATTTCTTGCACCAATAATAATACGTCTTTTATTGTCACAGTGTAACAAACGAAAAACACAGATCCGTGGTATTAGACACGTCGTCTGCTGTAGCTCAGTCCATAAAAGAAATACAGCATCAAATTTTATATTATACAGACTAAAATCAATGCTACACAATTAAGCGGGCATCGTCAGGCATGTTCGTTCTGAGATGGTAAAGCGCCGTCAGGTATGTTTGTTTTGAGACGGTACGTATCGCCCTAATATGCACAGAAGTGTTTATTACAGCTATCACTACAAGATAAAAACACACCTGACAGCAGCACAAAATCCATCCTTATATCAGGCGAGTTATTCAAAAAGCGAGTCCTAAAATGGATGTCAGACAGCCGTCACGGTCAGATTATAAACCGATGATGCAATCAGACCAGTAGCGTCCACATCTTCAGCAAAGCTCTCCACAGCACGCTTTCCTCCTGTGCGATTCAAGAATATGGAATGTTTGGAACCTCCCGTCTATGAAGACTACTCACTAGTTAGTGTACGCTTTATCACAACGATTCAAATTTGATATATGATGCATATGCATTCTCCTGCGCTCGTGAATAGCTCCACACGTTAGCTGCTCAACAGAGTGCTAGTGAGCCACGTTTAGACAGCAAAGTGACTTTCATCAATGCTCGCTTCGGTGAAGCATGCCTTCTTTGACAGCATCGTGATAATTTGAACGCGTCCCGAGATGGCGGCTGACAGTCAAGAGTTGTCAATCAGGGAGTATTGGAATGCACCACCCTCTCACTAGGTCTACAGCACCGCTGTATCGAGGCGCTGTTTCTTGAAAGCACGCGCAACTGGTGATACCACTGAGAACACTGCACTACTGTCGTCTCGTAGAGTAGGGGGTTGATGTCGATTGAAAGTTCCAACCGATTACGTCGACGGTATGACCGCTACCGTTCTTAACAAACCAGTATCTTAATCTGCAATGTCAGGTGTTCCGAGGAGTTTTTCATCATCCACTTCTGCAGAAGGGCTACTGATGCAAAGGCCATATAGTTTCTCAGTCCAACTAAATTACATTAAAAGTAGCCAGTCGTCAAAGGAGTTACTTATCTGGATGGCAGCTTCTGATGCGTAGATATTGTTCTCTCATGAAGTCGTTTTTCAGCAGAAACAAATTCGTGACAATCTTTTTTGTTTTTCAGTCTCACAAGGGTAAGTACTAAAGAAAAATGACATCAACTAAAATAGTTTATGCATCGCATTTAAGCGTGTCCGGTTTAAGTACCGCGAGGCCACCATATTGAAAAGAAGTTAAGCTTCTACTATATTAGACTGTTGGAACGCTTGGGATCATATAAACATCACCAAGCTCACTTCCCTCTGCTCAACAATTATGGCGGGCACTTAGCTCCGTCTTCATATGGTACGACGGGATAGCGGAGGCTATCATACCTTATATAAAGGCTCGCTTTAACCAAGCCGTATGAATGTGCCTGGCTTATGGATAACGTGAATGCAATTGCTGTTTTTGAGAAAATATTACTTTTGCCGCATGAAAAGAGGTGAAAATAAGAATTATGGATAATAAGGATCGGTCCTGAATTACTTGCGAGGTTACAGCTTTCAAAAATTTCATGAAACGAATATATTTAATGGCAATCATCTGTTGAAGTCGCGTCGTTCTCGCGTGGCGTCTTCGAACGTCTTCGGCTAGGAATAATTAAAATAACCAACCTTGCTGTTCAGACTGCTCAAGGCTCAAGAAGCTAAGCTCAACTGTCCTTTTCATTTGAGGGATAACTTGGTGTTGCTAACTGTGAAAATTTCACACAAGCATCCCTTATTGCGCTCCAAGTGGCAGCTTCATAATGTCCACTAAAAAGTGTCTACCGAATGTTCTGTCAGTGCTCCGGTGACTTCTAATTCGTTTGCTCACCTGCAGGAGCACTACCGGTGCCCCTTCTGAACGAGGAGTGTCAGGGTCAATGATGCTCATCGGGCTCTGCTTTTTTATGTTACTGGGCGGACTAACCTACCTCCTCCTCTTCTCATCAGTAGTTAGCGGTAAGATCAGTCAATCCTTCTCTTAGCAGCAGAGCACAACCAATGGTCTTGTAGGACTAAGTCTCCAGAAGCGAATGAACTAGACAGTCAACTCGCAGATCAAGACTCACGGGTCTCTCGAGGGGTGCCTGCTGCGGTATCGAGTAAATGTACATACCGTGCTTCGCCAGCAAAATTTTTCAGAATGGCGACTATCTTGGTACCCCGCACATAGAGCGATTATCTGGACTCCGGCTCACAGTAGCCTTGAGGGAAACGAGACGGCCGATGCTGTCACTCGAGCGCTCGCTTTCCAGGCACTACCCTCATCCTCCATCAATCCTGACCCCAAACCCAATTCTGCCTCTATATTCAAAGAGATCACTCAATTCTACCAATCCGGCCATTTCATCTATCCTTAGCCCTGCAAGGCCTCAAAAAGGCGAATGAGCGCATTCTGCTTCGCATTTACTTCAAAACTTTACTGCGGCTGGCAGTACTAAAATACTTTGGCTTGGCTTCCACTGTCAAATGGTCGCAGAGTCAGGAAAATTCCTTGATCATTATCCATCATTGCCGTGAGTACTGGTAGGCGACGCTGTTCGGTTGCTCTGACCTCACGGCCCAATGGGGCTTGGTCGAGCGGCCCGGGACGCTACAGACGCCAATTTGCTGCCACTAGAGGGCGTCCACCAAGTGATTATAAGGGGCAGTCTCATAAAGGCCACTCCTGTGCCTCCTGTCCAAAACTATAAATAAATGTTTAACTAATAATTTGTGTCTGGGCTGAAACCTAGCAGCCAGCCATGAATCCACAAGCCACGGCCAGATGCTGTCTACATTTTCCTTCGAGCGGCAGCGCTCATAGCGCAGCCAGGTTAAGGTACTACAGTGTCCCCGCCTAGTCTGTAAGTCGAAATTGTACTGTACACAGACGTCGCACGGTGGGCAAAGGGGAGTCGGAGACTGTAAACAGGAGTTTGTTAGTGTCAAGCGGAACATCGGGGCACTATATTGTGGTCTCCAGGTACGCTTGCTTGAGACAAACTAAAGTGACCGTCGTTTCGTGGCTGTTCTGCAGCAGAGTGGGATTCGACGAACGACGCGGAATTGACCATAGTAGGCCTAGGCTATCGGTGGTCAAACAGCATCGGGGTGAACGAAAACATGCCTGGAAGTGGCCAGATCGGATTGGTAAAAAAATTATGTAGAGGCGGGAACGGCAACGCGAAATAGTTCAGAGGTCTTTATCACAGTCCACTATACGCTGCACATTTGCGGCAGGACTGGTAGCTGCGCTGATTCGAAGTCTCCGGGAAGATACTTGAAAGTACCGTACACCAGCTCTGCTGCAGAGCAATTTAGGTCCACTCGAAGAACTGCCATTAGACCCAAGAAGCACCAGGGGCAAAGCGACAACCCAGTCGCCGCTACTGAACCTGATATCAAGGCGTCATTCAATTGGCGGTAAAGGCATTCCACCGTGCCGTTGGCGCAAAGGTGGTACGCAGGGGTGCGGCAACACATGACACCGATAATACGGTTGAAGAAAGCAAACAGGGTGGACACGATGCCGGGACAACCCAAGCTGGACACCCACACATATACGAAAGCGTGGGAAACAGTCTTGACAGTAATATCACAGATTTCAATAGCGTGCGAAACGGTCGACCATGGTGAGTATATAGCGATGACCTTGGCACACGGGCAGAAGACCCACGATGTCGAGATGAATCTCATCGAACGAACGGCCAGGCGGAAGGAAAGCCCTATGAGGCGTTTTGGTGTGATGGGAGATCTTTGTCACCTGGCAGGAGAGACACGGCACGCTCCCACATCACCGTCAATAGCAGACCACACGTAATGCTGGATTAGGAGACGCTGATTAGACAAAGGAGAACATTTACACTTGTGGCTAATAGACAATATTAAGAGCCGGAGCTTGCTTCGGTTCCGTGAAGAAAATAGACAGCATGACTACATTTAAGTTAGGACAGCCTCATTGTGTGCCACATGGCAAGCCTTCGAATAAAAAAATAAGTTCAAATGCCTGGGTGGCAGGTGTGTAACGAGCAGAAAATGTGTGACGTAATGAAGCCGGAACAAAAGGGCGGGACATTTCGGCTGAGAGATCGCACATAAAAGTTGAGCGAGCACGAATGGGGCGCAAGCCGCAGTCGGAGGGAACGGAGCTTCACCCGAATAGCCTTGAGTTCGCTGTCCAGCTGGGCGGACGAGAATGCTGTCCAATCGAGAGTTGAATATAGTCAATAGCAGATGTACGAGAATTGTCATCAGCAGCGCTGTTGTTGGCACCCTTAACGTAACATATGTGGTAGTGAATTCTGAAATATATGCAAGGTGGTGGAGTTCGTGGGAAGCATGCTTCGATGAGCTGGCCGGAAAAACACGCCAGAGGCTCGTGATCAGTTAGCACGTGGAAGTTGCCACCTTCCAGAAAATGTCGGAAGTGCTGTATTGCAGCGTGAAGGGCAAGCACACTGACACGGGTCGCAGCATGGCATAGCTTCTGAGCATAATAGGACAAATACCATCACTCGTAGTTTTTGTACCGCTGTATGACGGCTCCGGCGGCCACGTTGGAGGCATCCACCATCAGCCTAGTAGGAGCGTTGCTGCGGAGATAGATCAGAAGTACGGCATTCGCGACAGCCTGCTTGACCACAATAAATCCGACCTGGGAAATTGAAGAGAACAGGCCAGCTGTTGATCGAAGGAGGTCGGTGAACGGACGGAAGAGCTCTGATCAGTGTGGTACAAAACGGCGGGGGAAATTCACCAGCCCCAGTACTTGACGTAACTGGCGCAAGGTAGTAGGTTAAGGATTGTTCTGAACGGTCTTGACGTGGAACGAAAGAGGACGGATACCATGCGATGAGATATTATAGCCTAAAACGATATTATAGCCTATTATAGCCTAAAGACACACTAGGCGGCGTTCGCGACCAGGCCTTACTGCTGTAGGCATTGGAAGAGGCGACTAAGATGGCGCTTGTGATCCTCGGGCGTAGGACTGGCGATGAGGTCGTTCTTGATGTAGGCGAACACAGTAGGTAGGCCCCGCGTGTCCTCAGCGATGAAGCGCTGGAAGGTTTGAGGCGAGTTGCAGAACCCAGAAGGCATCCGCATGTACTCGAACAGAGCAAAGGGCTGTCCATGCTCGATGTAAAGTTTTGGATGCAAGGCACAGTATAGCGGTCATGGACAGTCTTGGCGTTCAACGCTCGATAATCCCCGCATGGGCATCATTCATCAGGATCTCGCTTGGGCACTAGATGCAGCGGAGAATCCCACTCGCTGCACGGTTGGAGTATAACACAGAGCTGCAGCATGTGGTCAAACTCTCTTGCGGTATTCAGACACTCTTCAATAGGTTGTTGGCGGGCAACAGGTAACCACGCAGGGTGTCACCGTATGCTTATAGGGCTTTCTTAGGTTGTACGGCTCGGTTAACTCGATAGTATCCTCGGGGATGTTCTCGAATGAAGAGAAAGGTGTTAGGATGCGGATACCGATGTAGAAGGGTCAGTAAAAGGGGAAACGAGTTCAACCGTCTGTCAGGCGGTGACGCCACACGCTGATGTCCAAGTGGAAGTAGGACAGGAAATCCGAGCCGATAATTCGGTGGACAGCGTCTGCGATCACAACCAATCGAAAAATGCGGTGAATTCTGAAGTCGAAAGTGAAGGAGCGAAGTCCGTACGTTTCTACAGATGAGGCGTTGGGAGCACCAAGCGACTAGCCCGTGTACTTTGAACGGTCCTAGTCGGAGGAATCACACCGATCTCCGCTCCTGTGTCTATGAGTAAACAAGAGCCAAAACGATTGTTGGTGACCATAAGAGGCAGCTGGGACGACGAGCGCGATGACAAGCCGCCGTCACTGATCTCGGCATGTGCTTCCCGACAACACAAAAAGGGAGATGTGCGTCTGATGGCACGGTATCGGAAGCACCGGATGTACCAATAAACGGGCGCAAGGCTTGGGCTCTCAGCTTGGCGTGGCGCGATGGAGAGCGATGGCTGGAACAAGGCGGGTGCTATTTCATTGGTGACCGTCAGAATGCGGCGACTGAGGCGGTCAGCTGATTGATGCCGGCCTCAAGGTGTGAAAACGCCGGGTCACCTGGCAGCAAGACAACTGTAATGGACAGGGACGCCACCTGATGAACCTCATCAGCGAGCTCCGCCTGGTGGTCCAGGGTGACGTCGCTGGCCGCCGCGAGGTCAAGGTGTAGAGGCTGGGGCAGTCGTTGGAGGAAGAGCTCTCGAAAAACGTGGCCTGGGTGGGGACGTCGCATTCCCTGAGAAGCTGCCAAATCCCGGCGCAGCAGTTGGGAAGGCCTCCGGTCGCCGAGCTCCTGCCCAGTAAGCAACTGCTGGAGGCGGGCTCGTTCCTGTGGTATGGTTCGATCCAGCACTTTGCGTCCGAGAAACCCATACCTACAAGAAAAAAGAAAGATCGTGCAATAGCTATTACGTGGCTAAATACAGTTTTGCAGGGTTTTTTTTAAAGTCTGGTGGTTCAAAGCCAACTTTAGTCTCTCAAAACGAAAGAAACGGGATAAGAACGCGGAAACGGGCAGCGCGCGCGCGAGAAAGAGGGAGAGCATCCACGGCATTTGCTGATTCCGGCATCGGTAAAACTCCACATATCAAGACAGGACAGATATGAAAAGCGTGTCGAGGGTCCGGTGAGCGAGCGTCGCAATGTTGGGAGGAGTCGAATTCCTTCTACCGGCATGGATGCCGGTGCCAACGCCTCGCCTTCCCTACGTCCTTTTCAGTCTGTGGCACGCTGTGTTATGAAGTGCGCGTTTTTAGAGGCCTATTTTAGCCTATTTCCGCGACTTGCTCATGGTACTGTGGTTGCAGTCCGTACAATGCCGACCCCCCCCCCCCCCGTTTCCCCACACTGCCTGAACGAGTCCCCAATTACTTCCACTAGTCCACAAGGGGTTATCGACGGAGCATCCATGGCTGAAAAGCGCTAGATTAGTGTAAAAAATGAGTTAATGGAATCCTAATTGAAATCAAGGGAAAAGAATGGACGAGGGCAGGGCACGCAATGTGGAGAGCAGACGATCCATTCGTCCATGGGGTAACAGGGAAACGACAGAGACCTCTCTATCCGCTGAGGACTGTCATGCGTGCGCCGCTTATTCAGTGTGTCTTGTAAGGTGTCCCATCCTCTCTCTCCTTTATCCACCGTAAGCCTTTTTAACTCACTACGTCGGGGGCTCTAATTTGAAAACAAAATCGTACCCTTAAACGTGCATTTCCGCGTCTATAACACACACAATAGAGAAAAGAAATGTTTAAGGCACTTATTGGCCATTTTTATTGGTTCTCGGCTGCCTGCTGCCCCCATTAAAAGGTGAGTCAGTACCTCTGTGACCCTTTTTAGAGGGTGTGAGTTATAAATATGGAAAGGGAGCGATTTTGTTTACAGGTCAGAGTTTTTGGCTTTTCTTTTTAGAAGCTCGGAGAAACAGAAGCGTGAGGTTGCGGGAAAAGTAGGGGGCTGACGAAACGAGCACACGTATCACGCATTGGTGCGGAGACTGGGAGAAAGTTTCGAATGTTCTGCACCAATTGATGCCAAGGAGTAATGGTTTCTAGGCCTCCACGCTGTCCCTATGTTACGTAGCGTGAGTGAGAACGAGGGCCCAGATAATGTTCTTGACGTCATCGTATTCTTGGTGACGTCATCTGTTTCTTGTCAACGGGTCTCTCAGGATAGACTATGTCCAAGCAGTTATCACAGTATCTAACTTTCATGACGCCATGATCAAAGTCACGATTTTGAATTGGGCTGCCCAGAAGCAAATAACTTAGTTAATTCCAATTCCTCAGTGATAAATACACACTTGCGCAGGATAATGAACGTCAAAAGAAAAACAAGGAACTAAACATGAGAATTTCCTTATCAACAAAATAAGAGAGCTTTCATCGGTTGCTGCCGGTAATTAATGTCAGCCGGCCTACCACGTGGGTTTAGAGTTATAAAAAATGCGAATTACGTGTAAAATGCAAAACGTTTTTCTTTTGTTACTATCACAGCAAAATGTCTATGGTACATTCTCAGAGATTCAGTAAAATGCTTAATTCTTAATTATCATACTTAAAATCAAACATCTACTCCAGAAAGTACACTTTACAAACTACAAGTTATAGCAAGATAGCAAGATCAAAATTCCAGGCTCCACAGCTGCATTTTGTAGGCCGTCTGGAAGATAATTCAAATGTCGGTAAACGAACGGCCCAGCAGCCCGAAATTTCAGCCGGTGTACAGCTGCATTGCCTGATGCTGCTACCTCGTTTTCTGCCTGCTTTTTTTTTTTTTTTTTTCATTTCGCGCTTGCCTGAGAGCAGTTTTATTTCAGTCTAGCGTTACATTTCTACAAGTATACCAAATTATTGTTTATTGTGTAGAAGTCCACTGAGAAGAAATAATAGAAGTTCATAATTTTCTCAAAATTTACTTTTTTGCATCACCCTTAAGGACCTTTATTTCACTTTGTACTCTTATTTCGCGTGGGTGACGCATTGCAAAGTTAGTCTAATAAGCCACGTCCATATTGTGCTCTGCTTCACTTTCAGCGGAGCCAACCGAAGATGGAATTGACAACGGTGGCAACGGTGATAACGGTGCTGGCCCCGGCTCTGATTCCTCTCCCGGTCCTCGACCGAGTCCGGTCTTTCCTGCGCGAACTCGTAAGACAGGTAAGAAGGCATGGAACTATAAAAATGGACATCGAAGGGCGAAATCTACGGTAACCGAAAGCTACACTGGAACAGCATAATTCCCTGCCGCACACACTGGTAATTATCTTTCTTTATTTGCGAAGGCTAAAAGGCCACTGTGATGATTAGAAAATCGCTAACAGGTCCCTGTTTTCTTCTATGAACATATTCGTGCAACAAAGGAAGACGCGATGCCATTTCGAATAATGCCAGTATCATCTGATGTCATTGTTTTCAACATTTTACTCATTTTATAAATGTCTAATTATTGTAATGATACCTCAAGGGGTTATAATGTTTGCTTGTGCATATTTAAAACCCCCTGCAAAAACGATTTGTCATTACGTGCCGCCAACGAGAGTACAAGGTGATCCTAGATATAATACGTGAGAGATGTTTATGCATTACCTGTAAAAGTAAATTGGTCTATCCCGCCTGCACACGTACCCATCCCTATATGAGTGCAATAAATTAGATCAACATTCTCAACGATTCATTAATTGCATAATTTCTAATTATTATACTCAAAACCCAATATATACGCATCAGTGCATGCCCGTAAGATGCTTAACTGTGTTAAAAACCGCAACGCCTACACTAAGTCCACATCTTTACTGATTTAACCAATTCCGCGGCTCGAATTAATATATAGTTTTCAGAAACTATACTCTCTTTAAGGTAATTTTCGCTTATAAACAGTTCCTGAAATGCGCCCTACAGACGGACGAACTTAGAGGGGTAAGATACAACTGCGCAGTGGCGATATGATTCATATAAAATGGCAAGAAAACAAATCAGAGACGTGTTCATTCAAAATTACGCCTTGCGCACTCAAAAGCACGACGGCGATCATTTGCACCACACGAGCGGCTGTATTGGTGACTTTTATTCGGCTGTTACCCGCTATTACAAATATTCCTGTATTTCTTTCCATGCGCGAAACAGAAGACCAAGCGAGAATGATTAACAGGTCGAACCCTCAGGCTCAGCAGGCACAAGCTAAGGCTAAAATCACTGTACAGCGTATTCAAAACACAAATCTGTTTGCGTAGTTTTGTAAAACGCATCTATATAACTGACACCAGTTTCAAATTTACGCTACCATGATGGACTCGACTTCCGTATCGGAAACATGATTTACACAGTTATGCAATTTAGCAGGGCAGGGAAACGGTTCTTTTCAAGATCGGTGGATAAGTCACGTCGGTGTGATTGGGAAGATTTTACTCCCACTTGATGACTCTCTAGTGCTCGGAATATAACGAGCCGCATACATAGCATTCATTGACTATACGAGAAAGCTTTTGACTCGGTCGAAGGCTCACCGCTTATGCAGGCATTGTGATATTAGGGTGTAGGTGAAGTATATTTGAAAGTACTGGAAGATATCTATAATGGCTACATCCCAACCATAGTTCTGCAGAAAGAAACTGATAAAATTGCAATAAAGAAAAGTGTTAGGCAAGGAGACAAACCTTTCTCAGGGCTATTTAGAGCTTGCTTAGAGGGCGTATTCAGACATGGAATGGGAGAAGTTAATCATCAGGGTTGATGAAGAATACCTCAGTAATTTGCGATTCGCTGACCACATTGCCTTGTTAAGTAACTCAGGGTACCAATTGCATCGAATGATTAATGACCTAGACAGGAGAAGCAGAAACGTATGCCTAAAGATTAATATGCAGAATACTAAGGTAATGTTCAATATCCTGGGAAATGAACCGGAGCTTAAAATATGTAGAGAAGAACTGGAAATGGTAGGCGAAAATGCCTACTTAGGACAGGTAGCAACCACAGATCCGGACCACGGAAGAGAAATAATTAGGAGAATACGATTGGGATGGAGCGCATTTAGAAGGTACTCGCACTATATGGCTAGCAGTATACCGGTATTGCTCAATGGGAAAGAGTACAAGTTGCATCTTACCTGTACTAACCTAGGGGGCTGAAACAAGGAGGCTAACGAGAATTCTACTGAAGTTGAGGACAACGCAGACGGCTACGGAGCGGAAAATGTTTTGTGCAACGTTAGGAGATAGGAAGCGCGCAGAGTGGGTCAGAGAAAATACTCGAGTTACAGATATTGCACGAACAATTCAAATCTTTGTTCTTTTTCGACAGCCGCATGCACGCGGCCTTATCACTTATTCTGGCAAACGCATCATTTTTATGTTCTTTGTTTGATCATGCTCGTTGCCGCGAGACTCAGCCTTATAAGTTTCTTTGCCGCGCAAGATGCGCCGAAATGTTTCTCGAAGATTCCTGCCCCTCGCGTATGTTTCTGCAATGTTCTAGATTGTACTAGTCACCATCTGCGGCTTTATCTAGATGTTTCCTTGCCACCTATGAATTGAGTGTTTGTCGGTATGACGGAATAGTAGATTGACGACCGCGTCACATAGTTGATTCTGTGAAGATCAAGTGTCTTCGTTTGTTGCCGACGACATTGTCACCACAACGTGACGATACTCTAGTCGAAATAAATAAGAATTGAGCATGGGTAGGAGATGTTATGCAAAGAAAAGATAACCGATGGTCTCTAAGCGTAACCAATTGGATTCCAAGGGAAGGAAAGCGTAGAAAGCGTAGCAGGTGGCGGCAGAAAGTTAGGCGGGCGGATGAGGTAAAGAAGTTCGCAGGAGTCAGGCGGATGCAGCTAGCACAGGACCGGGGTAATTGGAGGAATATGAGAGAGGCCTTTGCCCTGCACTGGATATAGTCGGCTGATAATGATGATGGCTCATTACTGATGTGTTTTGGAGGCTGAACTTTGCTTGGTGGAGTTTTGCTTCCAACGTTGATGATTGATTTTTTTCTCTCTCTCTTTAAAACGGCAGATCCGACAACGGATTCAATTAGTATGGAAACACCTACGATGACCATGGATGGACATCCAACGGATATTCAGACGGATTACTCTGACGCAGACAGTAAGTCGTTTGGCTATTCTAATATATTACTGTAGTAAGAAGTTACTGCTATGTCATGTAGAAAGTTCCGCTTTCAGTGAATTATCGACAGCCTTTTCCCCCATTTGGCCTGCGCAAATCGTCCACAGACTAACAGAGAAGATAGGGAGGTCATAGTGCGAACAGTTACTTTACTTCGAGGTCACTTATGCAGTTTCGGAGAGACTGTACCGAGCAAAACTCGAGTATTATGGGCGGTGATCGTGGTCCTCTTGTCCGACGTACCTACCTAATTTAGGCGGCTTACGCTGTGAGCTTTATTGTTTTGATAAATATGACGCAGCCATTCGGAAATCTCAGCGGTGCAAGCCATAGGTGCACACCACTCTAGTGAACAGGTATGATTATTCCACGAAACACGAAGTTCCTAACAGATTTCATTCAGTGTTTCTGACTGTACCTGTTTTTCTGCTTACTCACTGAACGCGCTCTTGATAACGCACGAGAATTCGGTAATGATACAGCTGACGTTATTTTTATCTCATGAAGTGACAGGTACTGCTGCGATACCAGCCACTCCGGCTTCTCCGGCTCCGGCTCCTCCGGCCCCGGGTCCGGCTCCTCCGACTCCGACTCCTCCTAGGGGTAGGTATCGATTCATTAGCATTTCATACGTCGTGATAAAAGAGCGAGTACCACCACAATAATCACAGAGCCAGTTATTTTAAGGCGACAGCCTTTAATGGCTCATGCCGTTGTGGACAAAATGTGTCCCACTTTTGCGGCGGCTCTGATTGGCCGAGGCGGGATGACGTCATAGAGGCCTCGACCAATCACAAAACGCCACCACGGTATGCGCGAATGCGTGCCTTTTATGGCCATATGGCAATCAATCCTACATAAACAATTAAGTAACTATTTATTCTTCCTGTATTTATTAACAATAATTTTTACTTAATTACCTAATTACTCATAATGACTAATTAGTTATATTCCTTATAAATAATTATTAGCAATTCACATAACACATAAATAAGTAATTAATGAAATACCTACTTAATACCTCAATAATTACTAATTAGTGCCAGTTGCGTGGCAGAATGCGGCAATCAGGCTTTCGCCTTTCACTACTTTAGTCGCTAAAGTGCCTCGTAATTTTTTGTAATGTGACATATTTGAAAACGTGCACCTCCAAAAGTATATAAAAAATTCATCAGACACTTCAGTCTCCTTAAAAACGATAATGCTATGACAGTACGAGGAAGTTTAGTGCGGAACGACGCTCAAAATTTCGGCTGTTAGCTAAGAAATCAATCAGCGCCAAGCTCCATGCTCAGCTCTGGCAGCTCTTTTTGGTGAAATTTTGCCGCCCACTGAATGCACAGGAGTGACGACCAGTTTGCGTGCCAGAAACGCAGACCTGAGTCCAGCCTCGCATAACTCGAATACCGCTGATGTTAGCCCGGGAACTTTTTCGCTTCCGGCTTCGCCCAACACAGTATCGACATACCTTCTACCACCCACGTGTGCCTCAACAGCAGCAAGTTCTACACTTCTTCTTCTGCCTTGCACAAGCACTCGTGAAAAGATTGATTGGTGGATCCTTTAACATCCGCCAGCATTTCCTTTTATTGCGAAAGCAATACTCTG
Source organism: Amblyomma maculatum (assembly GCA_023969395.1). NCBI lineage: Eukaryota > Metazoa > Arthropoda > Arachnida > Ixodida > Ixodidae > Amblyomma > Amblyomma maculatum. The sequence goes on from JAJIZL010125372.1 coordinate 13,429, forward strand.
CTAGCACTTCGAGCCTTTGACGTGTCGTGGCGCCTCCATACATGACCTTTCACGTGACCGTGTGACGTCAGAGACGGGGCCCCAGCTCGCGCCATCGGATGGTGGCGGTGAGTCCTTACAGGATTGGTTGGTTGTACAACTTTTAATTCCATCGGAAACGGGGAGTCGTGCGCCAGAGGATTAGAGGCTGGCAGGTAGCCCTTGGCTTGTTGCGGCCTCTTCCGCCAGATGGATGGTGCGGTGCTGGATCGCAGGGTCCGCGCTTCGCAGCAGGGTATCCCAGGCTTCTCTACTTGTAATATTTTGCCCTATCCCTGGAGATTGTGGGCACTCCCAAATTATGTGGTCGAGGGTCCCTCTCGCCCCACAGTGTTTGGAGAGATCATTGTCCCTAAGGTCTGGTAGCGCGTGAAACGCTCAGACCGGGTTCATGAACGTATTAGTTTGTAGCCGCCTCCACGCGACAGCTTCTCTATTATTTAGTCTAACATCTGGCGGGGATACCAGTCTACGTCCCAATTTATAATGGTCGATTTCCCCGTAATTTTGCAGACGCTCGTCGTATGTCCAGTGTTCGGGGGGCTCGACTATACCCGCAAGTAGAGAGCTCGGGCTAGCTCATGAGCCACCTCGTTACCAGGGACGGCAGCGTGAGCGGGTGTCCAAATTAACTGAATTTTCCTATTTATCGTTCTTTGGATGAGGATTTTGGCCGCCTCCGGCGATATCCTCCCCTTCCCAAAATTTTGAATGGCAGTTTTGCTGTCGCTAATTATGAACTTGGCTTCTGTTCCTACGCAAGCTAGCGCTATCGCAACTTCCTCCGCAGTCTCTATGTTGCGGCCTCAGATGGCTGCCGCGGATACCGGTGCCCCTCGGCCATCGACTACCGAAGCTACCGCCGCACCTGTTCTGCCACTTGCCGCATCAACATAGACTACTTCCTTTGCTCTCATGTTCTTGAACCGTCGCTCAGAGCTTCGGCTCGTTCGGTCCTTCTTTCGACATTAAATTCTGGATGCATATTCCTAGGGAAGGGGGGGACTACCAAGGCATTCCTGATTTCACTATTAATTGTGACTTTTTTTTTGAACTCCCCTGTCTGGGTTGAGGCCTACTTTTGCAAGGATTACCTTGCCCGTCTCGGTCTTGCTTAGTCTCTCTAATTGGGAGGCTCGCACTGCCTCCGCCAATTCTGCCCACGTGTTATGCACCCCGAGTTCGAGTGACCTTGTGACGTCATGCCAGACCGAGAGACGGGGCCCCAGCTCGCGCCCTCGGATGGTGGTGGCGAGTCCATACACGGCGCTGTGTCGCAGCCGAGAAAGGGCGCTCGCTGTTTGCGACGTCACGGTAGGAGGATAAATGGGCCTGTGGCTCGGCTCCTCGCAGTAGTCGGGGCGCAGCCTTACGATATGTCGGATGATGCCTATAAGGCGAGGCTGGCACGATCTGCTGCATATAACCATAAGTTAATCAAGGGCAACCATGGCACACCACCAGCCGAACGAGGCGCAGTCAAAGGTATTGCTTTCTCAATCTACCAGGCTTAACCAAGCTAAGCCTGCAGCCAACTTTTTTTTTTTTTTTCATGTGCGGCGGAAATGTGTCAAAGACGAAAAGTGTTCCACGCGAGCACGCTAAACAGAGAACGAGGAAGTAAAATACTGCATGACTCGAGAGAAGTCATTAGCTGTGTTACGGTCGTGTGTACTACTTAAAGACCAAACAAATGCGATTTAGGAGTCCATTGAGTACCACTCGCCGGTCGTTGTTCCTGACGATTTTGAAGATTTCTCTCTGCAGCGGGAACTCGTTTAGTGTTTGGAGACATAGGAGTTCCCTTAACCAGCATCGCGCGTCCACTTGATGCCGCGTCCAGGGAGTGACTGACAGAATATCCGCCAGCACACACCCTCTCATATCCTCCGCCGAGGCACGGTGGCGCCCCTAGGTTGCCATGAGTGGCTGCAGGAGTGGTGGAAAGTTTAGCTAAGGGAGTTGACGATATCAGGGAGATAACACATCAAGCGCAGATAGTTGTATGCACAGTACCGGAGGTGCTAGGATCGAACGGAAAGCGGGAAAAGGACGGGGTGACAATTAATCAGGAAATAAGAAAGTTAAGCTCGGAAAAGCGTTTCGAAGTGGTTGAGGTAAACAGGGAGGTGCATAAAGCAGGTTTTCGCAGGGCTTTTCAGCGAGATGGCATTCGTTTTAACAGAAGGGTGAGAGCAGAGATCGGCTGGCGCTTGGCAGGCAGGGCTGTAGCTTTTTTAGGAGGTCCGCGAGGGTTCCGTGCACAGAGGTAGTTAGAAGTGAAGCAGAAGAAAGCGTAGTAACGGAGGCTGAGCCCCAAAGAATGCCAAGGAGGAGGTCGAGAAAGAAAAGTACAAAAAAGAGATTTAACACTAGGATCAGCTACATAAACGTGCAAAGAGGTAGAGAAAAAGAGCGTAATGGCTAGAGATAGAACAACAGTTGAAGGATGACAAAATAGGTGTGTACGCTCTATGCGAGACTCATCTCAGGGATCTAGAAGATCCGCCGTTTATAGAAGCCTACGTCTGGGAAGGGTGCAACAGAACGAGAACGAAAAAAAAAAAGGATGGAGGGGTAGGTATGTTGATACACCAGGGAACAAATTGGCATCATCTTATAAAGACCATATCTGGGTATCAGGAACAATTGCCGGCATAAGGACATGGCTAGGGGTAGTTTATTTAGGAACCGGACACCAATGCAGGCAATAAAACAAGGATCTCGTTGAATGTCTCAGTGACGATATAAGCCAGTTTGGAGACGGGGCCGATATTATTCTGCTGGGGGACATGAACGGCCACATCGACGATCTGGATGGATACACGGATTGTAACGGCAAGCTAATGCTAGATTTCTGTGAGCGACACGACTTAATTATAGTAAATAGAGAAACAAAATGCGAAAGACAAATCACGTGGGAAATCCGGCAGTTGACCATTGACTACTGTCTAATGTCGCAGGGAATTTATAGCAAGGTCACAAAAATGGAAATAGATGAAGAAGAGGAGTGTAGTCTGGGAAGGTGATCATAAACATATTAGTCTTCAGATGGGGCCCTTGATGAAAAGAGAAATGGAACTTAGACAAAAAGTAAACGCAAAAGGAAACGATCAAAAATTGGCAGTGGCTTAGCTTGGTTAAGCCTGGTAATTGCGAAAGTAATAGCTATGGCTACGGGTTCAGCTGGTGGTGTAGCTGGTTGTGGTGCTTCTGGTTATCCTTATGGTTATGCAGTGATTCATTCTGGCCACGGCATATGGTTCAACTATTGTTTATTGCGGAGTGCTACCTGATTATTCTATGTATAACTAGTAGCGAGGCAAGAAGTACCGTGGCTGCAAAGATATACTTGGTTGTGGGTGAGGTTAAGGCAGAATGTACAACTGCCGCTCCGGCACCGGCTGCAACGGCATCTTTACGCCAGCAGAAATGAAAGCATCCCTGGAGACTGCGTTGGTTCCACCTGCCGCTAGGCCACCTCCTATAGTATCCAACGTTGCACCCCCGGTGGTAACTGCGGCTGCAGCCCCATAATTGTTCTTAGCTTTAGGAGCATGTGGCACAACTGCAGCTCCGCCCGGCCGTAGATAAACGTTGGGCTTAACTCTCGGTGTATAAGGGCGTACCCGAACCGGCGCACCAAACGTCGTTCTAAACGATCTCACAACAGTCTCAGGGATGACGTCACTCCGGCTGTAGCGCTCCCTCACGGAGGAAGCGGGAGTTAGGCCGCGTTTGGTAGCTACCGCCTCGAGAGCCGACGGCGCGAGTTGGGGCCCCTGTTTTTGCGGCAAATGGGAAGACGTCACTCCAGCTCTAGCGCCTCCCGTGGAAGGAGCGGGAGTTAGGCCGTGGTTGGTAGCTACCGCCTCGCGAGTTCACGGCGCGAGTTGGGGCCCCTGTTTTAGCGCAGCTGTGCTTGGCGGCGCGCCAAAAGTCATGCTAAAGGTCAATGGTAGCTACCGCCTCGCTACGCGAAGGGCTGACAAGTGAAAGTAGTATTGCTTTCGCAATAAAAGCGCAGATAGCAACAGCCATAGAGGAAGCAATAGAGAAAAGCCCCATGGAAAACTGGGATTATGAACAGGTAGAACTACTTATATGGAGGAAAATTAAGGAGGTTAAAGTAGCAAACCGCTGGAATGGAAAGAGGAAGCCAGGGAGCTGGTGTAATAAGGAAATCAGGGAAGCCATTGAACAACGACGGGCTGCTTCAAGGGAACACCGAGAGGCCAATAAAGCACAGGTATCTCAGGAGGAAATCGACCAAAAATGGGAATAATATCGACAAAAGAAATTTGATGTATAGGCCCTCATCCAAAGTAAAATAAAGCAGTCCACCGATCGCTGGATGGCTGACATACACGATGCCTCTAGAGGGGAACCAAGAAACTTTTGGAACCATATAAGCTGGCTAGGTAAAAAGAATCAAAGAAAGCAGGACCGGATTCAAGATAACGAGGAAAATTGTTTAAAGGGAGACAACGCATTGAACTACATAAGTTATAGCCGAGTCATTTAAAAGCGACGATAGGGTAATCTCCCAAAGTCAGGAAGCAACACAAGATAGCAGATTACAAAACAGCTTAGAACTTACCAATCTAAACTGGAAAATGGCTGAAAAAAACATACCTAAAAACACACCTACAGGAATAGATGAAATTCCGATCAAGCTGATTAATGAACTTGGCCCAAAAAGTAAGGGAACGTCATTAAAAGCTTTGGAAACAGTCATAACGAATAAGCAATTATTCCGGACAGCTGGCGGCAGAGTAAAATGAATTTGATTTATAAAGGAAAATGAGAAATGATGCACATAAAATCCTACAGACCGATTACCATAACATCTGTTATGTACAGGTTGGCCATGAAGGCGGTGAAATTAAAGGTGCAAGCATGGGTAGAAAGTAACAAGATACTCGGAGAACTTCAGAACGGCTTTAGAAATGGTAGGCGCTTAAATGATAGCCTGTTCGTGCTTACTCAATGCATCGAAATATCTAGAGTGGAAAATAGACCTTTGTATTTGGCCTTCCTGGACATAAACGGGGCGTACGACAGCGTAAAACAGGGAACTCCTGTGGAACATGTTAAAAGAAGAAGGTATCGGTTATGAGATAAGAGTTCCTAAAGGAAAAATACCGGGATAACAAAGTAGAAATTACATGGGAAGAGATAAGAAGTACGGAAGCTGTCAAGGTACGCAATGCATTAAGACAAGGTTGTCCTCTATCACCACTGCTGTTAATGCTTTATATGATAAACCTGGAACGGAGGATACAAGAAAGTAACCTAGGTTTTAATCTGTCATATAGATTAGGTGGAAAGGCGGTAGACAGCGCCTCCCCGGTTTGATGTATGCAGACAATATTGTGCTGCTAGCTGAGAGTCAGGAAGAATTGCAAACTCTATAGTTAAGTATCGCGGAGACAAAGGGGGCGCTCTGGGCTTCAGGCTTAGAGCAGTTAAGTCGGGTCTGATGATTTTCAGTGGCTCAACTGATCAGGGTCTTAAAATACAAGGCCATGAAATAGCCAGAGTAGCAGAATATAAATATCTCGGGGTATGGGTAAACGAAGGATTGGCATACATTGGAAAGCATGAGCAATCACTTAAGGTCAAAGGGAGAAGAAATGCCGGGATAATGAAGCATAGGGAATTGTGGGGATATAACAGGTATGAGGTTTTGAGGGCTATTTGGAAAGGAATTATGATTCCCGGGCTTACTTTCGGAAATGCGGTTTTGTGCCTAAAATCAGAGGTACAGTCGACATTAGAAATAAATCAGAGAGCCGTCGGACGATTAGCACTAGGTGCCCACGGCAAAACCACAAATGAGGCGGTACAGGGAGAGGGCTGGGCATCTGTCGAAGTACGGGAAGCTCAGAGTAAAATATTATATGAAGAACGCCTGAGGAAATTGGACAGTAGCAGATGGGCAGCTAAAGTATTTAAGTACCAATACCTAAAAAGCGTTGACTCACAATGGAGGAAAAGAACTAGGAAACTAACCAGTAAGTATGCTGGTCACCAGGACGAAGAAATAAACAGCGTTAAGCAACAGGTGAAAAACACAGAAGGTAAAAATTGAATAAATTCGATGGAAAAGAAATAGAGTGTGGAATTATACCGAAAGTGGAAAAGGCAGATCAGGAAGGAAGTTTTCTTTGATAACTCGAGGCACTGTCCTACTTTTTGAAGCTAGATCAGGGTGGCTTTGAACACACAGCTACAAAAAGAAATTTAACAATGAAGATGACGCATGTGCTGTATGTGGTAACTCCAGTGAAACAATTGACCATATTACACTCGAATGTAATGGTATCCATCCGGAAGTCGATGCAGGCGCAGTCACTCTTCCTGAAGCTCTTGGGTTTAGAGATACTTGTGGCCGGGTGAATAAACCGGCGGTGGAAGCTAGCAAGTAACAACTGGAAGATTGGTGACTTAAAAGCAGAAAAGTGACATAATGTTAGTAATGTAGAAGATAGAATGATGGTATAGTTAATCTAAAACAATAAGGTATAGGGAGAAAAATGAGCCTGATAGCTACTGCTACCACCCAGTTTCAAATGGGACGCTCCTATATTTCATCGATCCATCCATAGACGGCAGGCTTGTCGCTACACAAGAAGAATTACAATCTCTTTCTCACGAGCCCGGAGTGAAGTAGTGGGTTGCGCGCTTAGCTGAGGATCGGAGGAATATTGATTCCCGGAATAGATGACATATTCTTTTTTTTTCTTTTGTGCCAGGGCGAAGGAAATTTTTTGATACAATTTCTGATGACCCTTTCTCTAAACCATGAGCCAAAAGGAATTTCGCCTCAATACATGAAGACATAAAGAAGACACAATTTTTTTCTCCTCCTCACATAATCTAACTGAAACTTAGCACTTCTGAAAAAAAAAACTTCCACCCATTAAAAAATCGGTTAAATATATATTAAATATCTTGAAAACCCGTTGCACTCGCACGGGAAAGTTTTGGAGGCAATTTTTAAGAATTAGGCTCAGGGGCAAAAGTTCTCGGAGATATGAGCTAGTAGTCGTGAAACAATTAAAACGTGTAAAGAGCCGAGGGGTCGAGCACGCATGCGCAGTTAGATGTCTGCACGATATGTATGCTCACACCGCGGCTATAAAAAGAACATTTTCTGTTTGTTACACCAAATTTATGCATGGCGTAAACACCTGCGGTACGACTGCACAATACAACCACGCTGAAATAATTAGGTTGCGTAAAAAGACTACACCTTTCTTACGTCGTTGAAGATGCAGCTCTTAAAACTTCGGCTGCCACATATACTGGATTTTAGAGTAGGTTCTTTAATTATGAACCACAGTATTCTAAGGGCGCACTAGTTATTATTTGGAAGTACTACAATTTGTACAGCATAAAAAAGTTATGAAAAGAATGGCTTCGAAGACGTTGCATTATTTTACAAACGTGCAAAAATATAGTGTGCTGTGCGATGTTAGCGCACGTAAAAAATCCCCAGGTGGTCGAAATTACTCCGCAGCCCTCCAATACGGCTCCTCTTCCTCTTTTCACTTTCACTTCCACCTTCCTTCTCTTGCGGCGTGGTTCAGGTGTCCACAGAAACAAGTGTGACAGATACTGCGCCTTTCCCTTCTTGTGAAGCAATTTATTATTATTAAATACCGAACGCCATTTGTTAAAACGAATCGCCAAAAAATTATATATCAAAAACGTGTCGCCATACATCAATTTCCAGCAATACTAAACTGTTTAAGTACGTCGAATACATTTAAACGCAATGCTAGGGCGGTAGTGTTAGTGTATATTACGCTAGAGTAAAGCTCGCTTACAGTTGAGCATTGTTATGTTTTCCAACTTTATTTTATTTTTCTAAAAACATGTATACCACAGGAAGTGCACTATTCACACTATGCACCTTGTTCTTGATTACCTATTTGCGTGTAAAGAAGCAAAGTCTTTCTTTGTGTAAGAGGTTGTTCACAATGTTTAAGTGCAAGGAATCCTTTCTTTGTATATGTGGTCTTGTAAAACAGTTGCTTCAAGGGAGACGTTTTTCTAACTTTAGGATTGTGTTATGCAGTTTATTTTTGGGACAAGTTTTAAGGGGTCCAATCACGAAACGGTCAAATTCAAATTTCATGTTTTATTTTCGCGAAAGAACTTGGCAGCAGTACAGACAGGACACACCAAAACGGACAAGTACAACTTGCAACTATTTATTCTCAGCGGATGCGACTGAATATAAAGCAAAATAATCACTGGGGAGAGGAGGAACCGTACATGAGCGGAAAGGGTGTGCATATCGGGTGTGCATATATTAGACACACACGTGTCAACGCATTTTATCAAAAACTTCACTTTCATAATTAGAGACCCTTTGCTTAGCGCTACCGCTTACCGCTCCTGTATACCGCTACAGTGCGATCGTCAGTACGCATGAGCAGATCACCCTGAGGGCGACAGATGACGCCACGCACCTGCCAAATTTACGCGGACTCCGCACGCAGGGACCAACCAGCGCACGCCGTGCTGACGGCGCGCGGTAGTGGTAGACGGCCGCGGTAAGCGGCAGCAGTAAACTAAAACTATTATAAATGGTCAGAGATGGAGCGCGTATGAAAACTTGGCCGTTTCCGTTGATGTCTAATGCTTTGACCTGTTCACGTGCTATCTTGTGCTAGCTCCTGTTTAAAGCCTAAGTTTCCCCTGTTCTTGTCTTGTTCATCACAGGCTTTACATTGTTGTGGTAAATGAGAATCCGTGTACAATTTCTTAAATCGTAGTCATTGTCTGCTAGACTATTTTTCATACAGTGTGGCCATTTTGTCGATATACATTTTACCTTCAAATATACGACGGCGACACCACGCTTCCCAAATTTCGACATTGTTTTCCTTGTCTCGTTGTGGTCACTTTTACAGCACAAGCAAACAAGTTTCTTTTTGAGAGGGAAAATCACACATAGAACCTAGTTCGCTGCAATATGCTTTAAATTATTAGCGCTGCCTTACGGGTATAGGGGATCAGGACTTGTGTAATTTTCTTTTTGAGAATTTCGTCTTGATTTCTTTTTTTATTCCCGACCTCGGCGGCTGCGTTTCGATGGAGGCGAAACGAAGAGGCGTCCGTGTGCTGTGCGATGTCAGCGCACCTTAAAGATCACCAGGTGGTCAAAATTACGCCGTAGCCCTCCACTACGGCTCCTCCTTCTCTCTTTCCACTTTCACTCCTACCTTCCTCCCTTCCCTTACTGCGCGGTTCAGATGTCCACAGACACAAGTGTGACAGATACTGCGCCTTTCCCTTCCTGTGAACCAATTATTATTATTATTATTCCTTTCTTTTGTCACCTTTTTTTTTCAGTAAGGCTTTATGAGCCCCCTTGTCCGGAGTTCCAAACTTGCTCTTCAAAGCGTTCCTCCACTCCACTTTATGGCAGCATTTATTTATTTCAGTAACGCTTCCATTCGTTCTAGTTAATCCATTCTTGATTCATTCTGCGCGCAAGGGCAATGAATCCAGCATATGCTTTCGTCATTGAGGGTTCCGCTGGTATCTGAAAACTGCAATCTACTGCCTTCAGAAGCTCATGGGTAAACTCCAAACGGTTACCAAGTAGTTTCATCATCATCAGCCGCATTATACCCACTGCAGAGTGAAGGCCTCTCCCATATACATCCCACAAACCCGGTCCTGCGCTAGCTACATCCCTGTCCTTGACCCCTGCAAACTTCTTTACCTCCTCCACCCAACAACTTTCTGCCCTCCCTTCTACACTTTCCTTTCCTTGCAATCCAATTTGTTACCATTAGCGACCATCGGTTACCCTCTCTTCGCACTACATGCCCTGTCCATGACCACTTCTTGATTTCTACTAGGTTGTCAAATTTCCTTCGGAAAGCTCGTGGGTAAGTTCTAAGCTGTTTGTAGGTAGTTTGAAACTATATAAAACTTCCTCTAGAGTTTGAGGGAAAGACGAAGGTGCCTGCTTCTACAAAAAAGTTTACAGCTTCGCCAAAAGCTTCCATCAAAGCTCCATTCCTTCCCGCAAGAAAGGTATTACATAGCACAGAAACCAAACATGCCTCAATACAATTTCTACTTCCTTGAACTATTTGGTGACCTTGAAATCAGACTGCAGTACAATGTAGCAATATTTCTACAGGCCCGGGAGATCTGCAAGGGGAACACTAACGCGTTGTAAAAAGAAATGCTGCCATTAATTTTTGTTGCTTCAGTGCAGGACCAAATAACACTAACTACTCACTAATTAACAAACGCAAATGGCACAAGATCTCGTTCCCCACACCTTTATAAAGGCTGTGATGAGAAAAAAAGCAAGGACATGTGCTATGCGAGGTTGAGAAGAATAAGATCCTACAGAGGAGGTAGTACAAGATAGCCCGTGAGTTGATTAACGCGTTCGATGACACAGCAAACGGTATAAATCGTATAAGCACTCCATGTCTTACCACTTATAATAATAAAACTGCTTTTTAAATAGAGGGGTGAAACATAAATGTGTGCTGCTAGCATCTCTACTCTGATTCACATATCCCCTCCCGCGCATGTTTAGTTCCTCCCAGAGACTCGTCAGGGTTTAGGGGCGGGGGGGGGGGGGGGGGTTGCATCCCCCTTCTCCCTTTTCTGCCGGCCATCTGCTCTTTTTTTCTTTTTCTACGATTGGGGGATCGGCGGGCTATAACAGTTTCGAAAAATATTTTTGGCTGCGCCATTGGTTCCTCCTGTATCTTAATTATTTGCCTTAGATTCACATGCATCGACAGTGAATAAACAGCTGGAGGTTCGCATTTGTCTCTTATCTTGTACTGTGCGCTGCATCTTATTGCGCCAAGTCATTAAAAAATATGCACCTACCCGGCGTGTGCGATACCTATTACCAATGCCGATACCGATAAAAAAATTCTATTGTGCCTTGCAATGTCAGCGCACTTGAAATATTTCCTATTGGGGTAGATCCATCCGTGGCCCTCCACTGTGGCGTATCTGAAATCAAAGGTTTGGTCAAGTGTGTTCGACATGCTCTGGGAAGAAATGCGCGGATAAAAAGAAATAATGAGTTTAATTTGTGTCCGTGTTATTGTTGGAATTTCACTTCATTTTCATTCTTTTTTCCGTAACACTCCGCGCGAGCGCCCTCTCAAACTTCAGTGCTAATTACAATGCTAATTCACCATTTCCGCGGCATTGCGGGAAAGAGCCCCCCCACCCCCTGCCCGGGGGGGGGGGGGGGGGGGGGGGGGCTTCTAATACAGTGCACTCCTACGCGCCCTACCCTAAGCCCGCACCTCACTCGGGCAACACTTCCAGCCCTATCTACTCCAAGAATCCAATCCAATCTAAGCTCTGAAAAACATCACAAACAAAAGTGTCACCACCCCGCACTGACTCGCCCGAATGCGCACATGTCCAAAGGTTAACGTCTGATGTCGGATGACCACAGCGATAGAGACATGCGATAAGAGCGACCAAAGGAGCTTGCGCCGAAAGAAATGCGACAACAGGGAACATATTTAAATAGCACACCGAGAGGAAACATCGGCGGATGCCGAGTTTGCATCGGCTTCAGTGCCTAGAATACATTGGCGGCGGAGTAGCGCGAACACTCGGTGGCAGCTTGCCGATCTTAGTGCACACTTCTAAGCCCGTTCCGCCCGATCAGAGAAAAATAAAACAATAAATTATATGCACGGCGCTCAACTTTTTTCTCGCAAAAAAAAAAAAAAAAAATGTCGCCATTTTGAATTTCGATACCGTTCCAGGAAAGCACCCCCTCCATTTTTCCTGTAATTTGGCTCTTGAGGAGGGGGTGGGGAGAAGGAGCATTTGCTTGACATTTTACTTATTTTTCTCGTGTTTTTTTTTTTTATGACTCAGCCTTGTGTCAGTTTTCTTGCTCAGAGGCAAACTCTCAAGGAGCCACTAAGTAATTATTTTTCAATCGTTTGAGATTTTATGCTGTTTTGCGTTCGTTATCTTTCTTGCTATTTTCATTTTCATACCACTTCTTTTTGCCAGAGTTACACCACATGCTGAGGCTCGCTTTTGGATGGTTCTTATCTTGTTAGTGCTCACGCGTTGTCGCAATTTGCGTCTCGTGCTTGGCATCCACATGGTGCAGAGTTCTATATTTTTGCCCTTTTCGAGGGGCGTGTTGCCATGTTTAACTTCGGCGTACCAAATGGCATGCACTGAAGGTGAAATTCGGCGCTTGTGTGTCTTTTCTATGCCTCCCCCACGTCTTCCCAGAGCTCGCCATAGCACGTGGCCCACTTCGGGGCGGTACAGCTCACAAATCGCCAGTTTAATCGACCGAACTTTGGCCGCACCACCAAAGAATGGTTTAGGCAAGAGATGAAAGCGGTAGGCAATTAAAAAATTACAAGGGTTCAACGCTGCTGAACCAAATATTTCATTAGCTGCGGGTGACAGAGCGTTCTTCTTCTCTTTTTCTTCTTCCTCGGCCCACATATAAACCTCCGCTTTAAACAAGCCGTATGATCGTGATTTAGTGGCCTATAGGGGTAAAGTGAATGCCAGGGTCCTAGCAGGCTGATTCTGACATAACCGTCCCATATGAAACGAGAGATTGGCAGCTCCTGCCAGCCCGTGTGTCACGTGGGATGTGACGTCCTATAGTGTCACGTAGGTAAGACGTAACTGCAACCGGGTCACGCGAAGGCTTGAAAGTGCGAGTAGTATTGCTTTCGCAATAAAACGCTAACGATATTTACTTCGGCTTTCGCTGTGTTCTTTGCCGTTTTATGTTGCTCTGCTTACTGCCTCTCGCCGCTTCACCTTCGGCTTGTTCCGTACGCAGAGGTGAGGCTGCTATGCACGTACGGCGTCTCCGGCGTGGACATCAGTATGCTACCCACGGATGGCGTCTGTGACTTCATCTTCTACTCGGACGTACACTATAACATTAAACAGCAAAAGATAATGCCCACCCATGGCAAAAAGGCCTTCGAAGTGCTCAAGGAGGCTGCCAACTCGTACACGTCGACTACTATGGGTACCTCCATGGCACTTGGGTAAGAGGGAACAGTTCGAGTGTTGCGCTGATAATTTTGGGGATGACGGGGATTTTGTAGTGTTGTTTCAAAGGCAGCCGAGACAAAGAACGTTACAGCTAACGTTTTAACCAAGTTCGTAATGTAGGTTTAGACTCTTCGTATTAAGCAGCTTACCGGTACCACTCAAGAGGAAAGTATACAACAGTTGCATCTTACTTGTACTCACCTATGGGGCTGAAACGTGGAGGCTAACCAAGAGAGTTCTACTTAAGTTGAGGACAACCCAGAGGGCTATGGAACGATAAATGGAAGGGGTAGCATTAAGAGAGAGGAAGCGTGCAGAGTGGGTCAGACAAAATAACTCAAGTTACCTACATTCTAGTGGAAATTAAGAAGAAGAATTGGGCATGGGCAGGGCATGTAGTGCGAAGAGAGGATAACCGATGGTCGCTTAGGGTAACAAACTGGATTCCAAGGGAAGGAAAGCGTAGCAGGGGGTGTCCGGGGTCAAGTGGATGCAGCTAGCACAGAACCGGGTTAATTGGAGAAATATGGAACAGGCCTTCGCCCTGCAGTGGGTATAGGCAGGCTGATGATGATGATGATGATGTTGATGATGATGATGATGATGATGATGATGATGATGATGATGATGATGATTAGGCATTTCAACTAGTGAATTTGGTTCGCTCAGGAATAAATGTGAACAAAAAAGAAAAGAAACGTGAAGGATAGCCTGCATCTAATACAGTTATAACAGGCTAGAGCCTATCAAATAAAAATGAATTGGAACCTAATTTACTTCAAAGCCGTAAATTTGGAGAAGAAACCGTTCGTAAAATTGAAGCTGTAATGCAGGTAGTGCGTACACGAAGGTTCGATCAGCAAAGGCTAAAACCCCGCAAGGCGCATTTGCTTACAGCAGAGAAAGGATTGGCGATTCGATTCACGCCGAAACGCTGCACAGCATTAACTGCGACCGGTCCCCTGACCAGTTTGTATGTCCCTGATAAGTATTCCTTGGTAATTTAATACAGTTTCGGTCGAAGTAAAATCAAGGAAAATAAAGGCACCAGCATTCATCGCTCCAGCCGCTCATAGAGCAACCCGGTGCCGTGATAAAGAAAGCGAGTTTGAAATGAAAATTTAAATGTCGAGTGAGCAGAGCCAACAGTAGCCTGAAAGATCGAAGTATCACAGTTCTGTTGAATTTGCGCGGGGAAGAAGTATGCTGTTTTCTGTTACTGAAACAGTGTTACGCACGTAAGTCCTTCATGTGTAACGTCCGCGAGCATTTTTCAAATCGACCCTAAACGCCCGAATTCATTGCCTGCGTGATTCTTGAGTACAATAACAAATAGCGGGGTCCCGCCTCCACCCGCCAGTTTCTTCCCGCGTAGAAAACCTTGTAAATACTCTGTTAGTGCAAAAATGCGTGAATTAACGCTGAAACGTTATGTAACTGCATCTTCTGAACCCAATATCAATTCGCGGAAAGTCGAATTTCGCTTTAGTATCTCTCTTTTTTTTTTTAAAGGACAAAGCGCTAACGATACATTCCCAAGAAAGAAGACACGGAGCGCTTGTCCGTGTTTTCTTTCTTGTGAATGTGTCGTTAGCGCTTTGTCCTTTTTTTTTTTTTTAAATGCTGCACCAACTAGCCCAACAAAAAGTCCTTCTTGAATATCTCTTTGGTCGCTTTTATAGTTCTATATTGTGTCGTTGTGCAGGACAATTGGCGGTATTGTAGCGAGCGATCCATCGAAGGTCAAAGGTGCAATAGAGAACATTTTTCAAGAAAAGTTGGTCCATTTCGGCATGCTCAACATCGAGAGGACGGACCTAGATTTCGACACCATCAAGACTGGAGACTTGCGATACCTGAGCGTGAGTTACCGCAATACCTTAAGCAGCAATTTGATATGAAAGCTTCCTTTCCTATGCAAGTTTTGATTTAGTCCGATGTGCTTCAAAGCTGGGATTTGGGAACGATACTTTCCTACAAATAGCCAATTCATGTTGTTGCGCTAACTAAAATGCAAGGGCTAACTATCAGCGATGTCTCAAAAAAGGCTATAACACAATGCTGATGTACAAAATTTATTGGGTTTGTGCAGTTTACAATTAATTATGGCTTTTGCAAATGTATTAATGCAAATGTGAAGTTCAGTCAATGTGAGAATTTTGTACAATTTTTTTTTTATTGCTCAGAGTTGAAAGTTTTCAAAGACCCGTTTAATATCGACAGAAAGGTCCAGCACACATGGCCTTGCCTCAGAATTAGCCTTAAATCTAAACATTTCAACATGCTTTCAGGCAGTGTTTCGAAGATATATTTAGGGCATTTTCGACAGTCCATAAAATCATCAAAATGTTTTGACATGCATGAAGACGTCATACGTTTGCACAAAACTCGGGCAATTGTCCACATAATAGAAGATAATTTTGCAAGGGGCGCAAATCATCAATTATCCATGGCCTTGTTGACATAGCACAGCAAAATGCATACTTAGTGCATAAGCCAGTTTTCTAACAACGATTTACCTTCCTACAGGAACAAGGGTCATTTCAAATCAAATGACAAAAGCTTCAAAAAGACCCCGGTTGATACACCTACACTCTCAATGAGCTTCTATTTATCATAAACTCTGTTGCGCAATTTCTGTCACTTTTAAAAAGGCAATTGGGCGCAAGCGAGTAATATAAGTCGTGAAGTTCAGTGCTGAATGCATTACAAGCACCTGGGTTTTGATACGAAAAATATTCAACCAAAGCTGATTAGTTTGACATCATAAAAGGATGTTCAATCGCTAGCATGCTGACACTTTTCTGTAAGTAGCTTGACAACTCGAGATACCACGTGTTGCGTTTAGTTACACTATAGGAAAATTGATTTAAACTTAGCGTGTGTTAGCAGAGAAAAAAAATTCAAACAATTGTCTTTCGCCTTCATTGTAGAAGAATGTAGGCGTTCTAAGCCCAGGGGGCTCAGTAATTCTGCAGGGGTTTTTCTTTTCCGCTTTCACTTTCACTTGCTTAAAACTCTTGCTGGTTGCCAGTCTGGCTTCTCGGTAAGCCACGCACATCCGTCGTTCGTTTTCAGGAGCATGGCGTACCATCTTTTAAAGCTATAACACTTCTCTTCTTACTGCGCCTGTGAGAAGGAAGAAGGTGGCCGGTAAGAAAGCGGAAACTCGTGAGCGAGGATTTTGGAGGTCTCCACCTTGAGCTAAAGCGCACGCATAAAATGCACTTTTTCTAGACACCGTCCCAGACTTCAGTCTTTGGGTGCATAGTTTGCGTCTTCGAAACGAACGCAACAGACAGCGCGAATGGCTCCGCTCTTTTGGGAACTTGAAAGCCTGGGAATCTCGCATCCCATTGTACAGAAGGAGTTCTTTAGTGCGATCATGCAAGAACTCGAAGAGAATATAAGATTTAACAGTGGAAGATATGAAGTCCACTACTATGGAAGCAGGCCTTTGAGTTTTTCGATAACCGATACGTGGCCACAACAAGACTTAAGACACTCCTCTGTCGCCTTTGGAGCAATGGTGACCTGCTGGATGTTTCTGATCAGACTTTTGGAAAGTACCATAGAGCTGAACATGTAGAAGTGATTGATAGCTGTGCTACCAAAGCAGCAGAAGTTTACTACATGCCACACAAGGCAGTAATTAGAGAGAAAGCCCTAATTACCAAATTCAAGGTACATTTTTATACATCGCCACGTGCCAACTAATGTGTACAAAAGGGTGACAGTTTATACCAAAGTTTAGTGTAGATTCTGCTGCCCTTCCTAACCCACCACATCGCCGTGACAGCTGACATCGAAAAGGCCTCCTAAAGATTCCCATTAGACAGGAAGATCAAGATTCATTTCGCTTTCTCTGATTCAAGCACTCTGGAGACAATATTCTAAGCACTCTGGAGAGAATATTCAAGAGTGGGGAATGACAAGAGTACTGTTTGGGGCCACCTGCA
Organism: Amblyomma maculatum; assembly: GCA_023969395.1. Taxonomy (NCBI): domain Eukaryota; kingdom Metazoa; phylum Arthropoda; class Arachnida; order Ixodida; family Ixodidae; genus Amblyomma; species Amblyomma maculatum. Next base: position 30,495 of record JAJIZL010125372.1, read on the forward strand.
GCCATTTCTACTTACTGCCACTGTTTTATACCACTTAAAATAAGCACCCACCAACAAATCGGCGACTGTCAAGGTGTTTGGCAAATTATTTTACGTCGATGATTCTATAACTGGTGCGGACACAGACGAAGAAGCTTTGAAGTTGTGCAACCAAGCTCACAATCTTATGCAAGAAGCGGGAATGACCCTTCGGAAATGGACAACGAACTCGGGCAGGCTAAAAAATCCTTGGAGCAAACACATCACTCCCCTGGTCAGGACATGGTCGTTCTTCGTGAGACATCCAAGTGCTTGGCACTGCTTGGCATCCCAGACCAGACACATTCATCTCTTCCATATCAAGTCTGCTCGATTTCCTTAAAGCGAAGACCTGCACAAGACGCTTCATCCTACAGCGGCATAAAGACTTTTCGATCCCCGTGATTTATCGGGCCTTGTGCCATCTCCATATGAATCTTTTTTCCGAAAACTATGGTCTGGTGGCGACGGTTGGGATGAATGCCTTCTTGAAGACCTAGAAGAGGAATGGCATTAGTGAGTAAAACTGCAGAAAATGCAAGCGCGTGCAATCCCGGGTTACATCGGTGGAAAATTCAAGCTATCTAGCGTGCTTGAAATCTACGTGTTTTGTGATGCAAGTCGTATAGCATACGGTGCGGCGATATATATCATGCCCGATAGACCAAAATAATCTTGCCTGCTTCTCGCAAAGTCCTGTGTGGCTCCTTTAAAGAGACCCTCATGGCAAAGTTTTGTTTGGAGCTCTAATAGGCTCAGGCTTCCTTAGCTCCGTACGGAGCACCTTTCCAAATTTCAAGATTGACTACCATATATGAGCGGGTTCTAATACTGCTTTGTCCTTGATACAAGGCGATGCCAGCAATTGGAAGAAATTTATACGTAACCGGGTAACAGAGATCTGGGAAAGACCAAACCCTTCTCAATGGATATATTGGGCTCAAGAGATTTTAGTCCGTCAACTTCGCAGTAGGCCCACATTGCCGCTAATTTCCCTCTTCTTTATTAACTAAGTTATAGTAACCTCGCTTTCACAAAACCTGATAAACTGAAATTTTTGTTTTATATTGGACAAGTGTAGAGATCAACTTGTAAAGATACAGGCCTATGGCGTCTATAGGTGCCAATCTCTGTACCGTGGGGCCCTATGGGTCCATGATCTGTGTGAGGTGGTTGGGTAGGTGTAGCTGTGGCTGCGTTGGTGTAGGTTGCGTGCCAGCCGCAATCAAGGCTAATTAAGTTGCTAAGAAACGATATAACGTCACCTCTATAGAGGAAGCTGGACAGAAAGGACAGATTAAGAGCGCAGCCTGCGATATCCAGGAGTTTCTGACCGCAATAGCCGGTGCAGCACCCAAGCAGATTCAGCCTCCTCACGGCGAGTTAGGCCGCCGGGAAGGTTGGATCCACGCGATGGAATTAAAGCACGCGTGTTGTGGTGAATAAATTCTTTATGTATGAATTTATGTTCACCACATTTTACCTTTAGGAGAAACAGTAGTTAAAAAGTAGTTTTCGTGCTTGTTGAGAGAGCTCAGGTACTGCACGTGATTCCTCTAAGGGCATGTGCTTAATTAAGATATATTCTGAACCGAAGGGACATATGTGGCACAGATGCCTGATATTTATAGACATTCGCAGCCATCAGTGGCACTAATGTCGTGTATTTGGGATAGACATTCGCAGTTTAATGTCTGTAGAGCATTGCTCTCTACTAATGAGGGTGGGTAGAACCATCGCTGAGCTCGACTAAATAACACGAAATTTTACAGGTGGTCGACGAAGTGTTGAGGCCGAAGCCCCATCCCCCGGCTTACCACATCGCCGTGGGAATGGGAGTTACCAAGAAGGAACAGATGCAGTTGCTGGCGTTAAAGGCGAAGGAGGCCGTCGAGTGAGTACACTCTTCTTGAATTGATGCCGTGCTGAGAGCGCAGCAGTCAGCCACCTTATATCAGTGCGGCTTCTTTGATATCAGCAGATAACCTCGCTGCACAAGGCATCAAAATGTGTATTGTTCGTTTCTTTTTAGCTTTTCATTCTTGCAACGACGAATCTAAGCCTTAATAGAGTGGAGTTATAGACTTTTCTTATTGCTGTATTGTTCTGTGTGTTCTGCTCTTTGTCAACACCACCACAATAGTCATTATTATTGTCAAGCTTTTGACCATCAAATGACCACATACTGCTGCAGCTGCGAGAATTATATCCTCCACACTTCCTATTATCCTGGCTGTCACAATCTTTGCGGATATGTTAACCCGTTACCCTAAGCTGCTATGGTTATGTTTTTCATTACGTGTCCTGTCTATAAGCTTTTTCTCTCATATCCGTGTCTTCGTAGCATTGGTGTTAAAGAGGGTTATTACGTGTTATGAACCGCTATAACTGGGAGATTTCAGATACATTTTCATGACCTGAAACGGCTAAGTAGACACAAAACCCGTGCACAGTCGTCTTTGCGTATCAGTTCCATCGAAATGTGGCTCACGTCGACAGTGTTGTCACAGTGAAACTATCCTCAGCTAGAGGAAGCAGCTTACTGATTAGCTTTGTCGGCCTTTAAGCTCAGGCAACCCCGGGTTAGAGGCATTCACACCTTCGCACCTTCATCAGTGTTTTCGTCTCCTGATAAAGAGAACGTACCCCCTACTTCTACTGTGCACTCCACAGTTATATCTGCGAGATTAACACTATCTTCCCAAAAAACAAGTTAATTATCCTCAGTTAAAACATGATGGCATCCCCTTTTACAGCTATCTCTTTGAGGGGTTTCTGCGTTTCCAGTTCCTGTGTTCCCTATGTTACAAACATGTGGTGTAATATTTCACCCACGCCTCCTAGATAACTTCTTTTTCGGAATCAATGCATCCTTTAATGTTTTCATCCAAGCCATATACAAGGAACATATGGCAGGTTGTCAGTGAAAAAAACCTGTACGTGCCGTTTTATTACGCCATCACTTGCAAGCACCAACGTAGCCGCTCTTAGTGATGATGAAACACATATGACATGCCTACCTAAAATAATGGCCTAGCCTTGGTGCTTCGGGGGGGGGGGGGGGGGGGGGGCATTATTGCTATGGTAATTTCACCGCGCGCACGTAGCTCCGGCTTCCCACACGTGGGCCGCGTTCCAAAAACGAAGCTATTCCTCGGCTTTGTTTGCGGGCGCTGTAAGGAGAGCACTGGTGAAAAGTGTACGACTGGAATGAAATACAAGGAGGGAAGTGTCATTATATATCTACAAAAATTACGCAGATTTCTAAAGCACCTGAAATTAAATTAAAGGGGCTGCATGTGTTCAATTAGCATATTGCAAGGGTATGACTCAAGTGATTATTGGATCCCTTAAGGAGCCTGGTGCGCCCTGCTTACATATCATTTTGCACAACCCGCACAGACCTTATATGTCATAGGGTGCACAATGCATCCTTTTACGCGAAAGAGTTAAAGGCCGCTTCAGAATATCCGACGTTGTCGGCTTTGTGACGAAAAATGTTTGACTCTGACAAGAGTTAGGTGATGGCCTGGTACTGATCGGTCGGCGCGTTGTGGCACTTCACTATGACCACATTGCAGAATAGGCGCTTCTAACTCAGTCTACTAATTATAGGTCAAAGCCAGAGGGGAGAGTCCAACAGTGCATAACCCTTGGGAAAGGAGTATGACAAGCGAAAGCACATCCACCCTCAATAACCGGTCCTGCGCAAAGCACCAGGAGCACTCGTGTTGAGTTCTTGATTGAAAATGCTTCAGCTTGAACTTGTATATTAACGTCCGCCCTCAATGACTGGCGCTCCATAACAGAGGAAAAGAACTGCTTAATTCTTGATTGACCATGGTGCAGCCTCAATGATCGACCCTACATGACGCAGCAAAGCCACCCTTGCTTAATTCTCGATAAAGTATGCTGCAGCCTTGCCTTGTATCCTAACTTCCGCCCTCAATGAGCGGTTCTCCATAACCCACCAGGACATTTTTGATAGAGCATGCTACATGCTTCCCTTGAATCTTAATAACCGCTCTCAATGGCCGCCCTCCATATCTCAGAAAAAGCACTCGCTGATTTTTTCATTGAGCATCCTGCAGCCTGCCCATGTATCTTAAGGTCCGCTCTCAATTACTGGCCCCACACAACGAATCAGGAGCACCCCTGTCGAATTCATTTTCATGCATGCTGCAGCCTGGTCTTGTATCTTAACTTCCGCTCTCTATAGCGGGCCCTTGTACCGAAGCAAATGAACTCTTGATCAATTCTTGATTCAGCATACTGCAGCCTGCTCTCGCGAAATGGGCAAGCGTTCAGAATCTGCCATCCACTCCCAAAGTCAATATGACTGCGATACATGCTTTTCCCAACCCACGTTTGCGTGTCGAGCAACGTGCTCCACATAGTTGCCTAAACGCCACTTCTTTTTTAGTGCGTATCACTACAAGCCACAATTACGGATTTCACCGATATCTGTCCGAAGCCGCGCACTCTCTCTCTCTCTTTTCGTGAACTTGAAGTGAAAAACGAGAAGGTGGCGACGCGCGCGTCGCGCTGCTCAGGACTGAGGAGGCGGAGCGGCCGCATAGCTGCAGCAGCCAGGAAGCCGCTCTCCTCTCTCTCTCTGTTCATCGGTGTCTTCGTGGACTCGAAAACGAGGAAAGGAAAGTGGCAACGCCCTCATCACGCGACATAACACTCAGGCGGCCGAGCGACCGCATAGACGCACCTACAGTTGTGGACGTGGCGACCATCACTGGGCAGCGTGCACAAGCGTGTGTAACTCGCGCTAAAGGCGTGGTTATACTTCGACGTTTTCGGTGCGCTGCCAGCGGTGGTCGAAGTCGGATAGTCAAGTCGGTGACGCTGCTCCACGCGCGAAACCGGGCACTTACAGGGAAACCGGTTCCGCCGCGGAGAGACGGCTGCAGCTGGACAGGCGCATGCGCAGAAGGCGAGAAGCAACGAGGGGAGAGTGTGCACGTGCGGCCTTCCGCGACCAATACCCTTCTTCTAGGTACTGTGGGGTATTCTTGGGGCGGAGATACCGGATGCGGGTTATGCCGGCCTAATGTCGTGGCGGCACTCTCGGCGTCCGGGGGATGGGGATATGGGATGAAGGGAGGTGTGGGGGGACTCCATCATGGCTCGCACCAAGCAAACAGCTCGGAGAACATCGGCAGGTCGGCAGTTCGGCGTGAAGGCTCCTGTGCAGCAGCGCTCCTGGGTGGGTCCAGGCGAAGCCTGTTACTGCGTCTCTGCGAGGCAAAGCGAGGACACAGGACGCCACGACGGTTGAGACAACCGCGGCAGTAGGGGAGGACCGCAACTGACTGCTGCCACGGCAGCAGCGCGGCGGGTGGTGCTGAGGAGACCGTCCGCCGCGAGCAGGGAGCCCACGGGAAGCTGTCTCGGAGAATCTGGACGGTAGTCTGAGGGACCGCCGAGGCACCTCTGCCATTGCAGAGGGGCTGCAGGTGACGCTGGAGGAACCACCGGTAACGCGGTGCGTCGAGGACAGCGAGCACGAGACCCACGGGAGTGCTAGCGAAGCAGCGGGGGGGGACCGTAGGAACGGCAGGGAACGCGGGTGCGTCAGGGCCCACGAACAATGAAGTCCGCGGGAGACTGAAAGTGGCCAGTATAGGACTGCGAACACTCTCTCACTACCCCGACGCGGCCCGGCGCGGCCCGCGCGAAATGCATTCGGCTGCATGCGGCGCCAGGCGCCGTCGGACCACGCTGGAAGCCACCGAAAGCGCCGGCGTCGAGCGCCGTCGGAGTGTAGCAGGTCGCGGTTTGGCCGACGTGACGACACCGTGCCGCGCGCGCGCTACGTCGGAGTATAACCGCGCCTTGAGTCGTGTGTCGCTCACGTGTACTCAACTTCGGCATCTCTACCCTCGCATCAGTCACTCTTCAGCCTCCATGGACAGCAAACGTGCACGCGCGGTGCTCCCTGGACCTCAGATCTGAGCCGTTCGCCGCGTCGTGAAGCCTCCGCACCTTAACTGGCGCTCTCCTTCAAGCACGTTTCCCTCTCTCTTTCTCTCCCCTTATGATCCTACCCCAGAAATTTAGGCCGCAGAGCAGTGCATTTTAAGTTTAGTGGGGAGGTGTTGAGCTCGACTTGTCTGGAATTTGGACAGTTGGCGCGCAAACCGACTGAACTATGGGAAGAGCGGCCGGTTGCTGCAGGACAGAGTGTGTGCGCGCATTTACAATCCGGCATCCCTTTCGGAGAAGTGTTTCGGACGCGCGCCCGTGTTCCCGCGACGCCCCGTTGCCCCTTCCTTTGCGGTCCAGACGCCGCCTGCACAACCAACCCCCTGCGGTTCGGAAGCAGCCGGCGCCCCTTTTGCAGTCGCGCAATCACCGCCGCCCGCTTCGTTCAGGCGACACTGCTCGCGGGCCTCTGCTTTGGAAAACGGCGGCTGCGTCAAAAGAATTGAGGTGACAGAACCGGCTAGCTGGAGGCCCATAAATCGACAGTCGGCGGAGACGCGGCCGTTTGGACCCTCAAGTTCACGCAAGGCTGACAGCGGACGAACATAGATCAGCTTCGTCAGCCCCGAAGAACTCCCATTCCAAGGAGAAATGACACACCAATCGACGAGCATCATGGTGGCAGGACCGGCGAGAGTGTGAAAGCACCACTTTATCGTGGGCGGGTTTTCGTCAGCGAATGCGATTGGTTAATTAGGAAACGGCAAAATTTCTCCTCGCTGTTCGGAAGACTTGAAACGTGACCTCAAGAAATTCTTGAACAACCTTGATCCTCGATACCTGACTCGTAAATATGTAAATAAAATGTGTCTATCTCGTATAACTTCGGTGAACCGTTGCATCTTAATCAGCACTTCTTTGGGAAACCGAGAAACTTCGGAGACCATCACGGAGTGCGAACTATCACATCATAACTGCGTTTAATATCAAAGCAAAACGAGGCATAACAAAGTGTAAAATGCACGAAAGGTATAGCGGGGATAAGCGGTGCTACGCACCTACTTCGCATTTGATTAACTATGCAAATCGGCTGTAATTTTGTTAATTTTTGCACAGCTTGTTCCCTCACATTACAATAGTCATCCTGAGGACACACGTGGGAAAAGGACACTACCCCAATGACACATATCCTGCTCCGGCAAACCTCGACTACGTCAACGTTTTTGAATTGAACTTCGTCAACTTGGTGAGTGTGCCATCGTGCTGTGTTGTGTCAAAGTCACTTAGAGAGAGAAGCCAAAGCCGCACTCAGCACGAGATATCTTGCTTCGCATTTTCGCGAAGGAACTTGCAAATAGGTTGCTTCATCTCGTTTAGCTTGTTTGTTGAAGGTCAGTGGAAGGCGACGGCTCTTACGGTGATCAGAATAATTAGTATTTCATGCAGGAATAGGCATAAAGACAGCTCCTAAGGGGAGGGCCCCCTACTGAAAAAATTGTATGAGGCAATAACCTCGCATTTTCTCACACAATCTCATTCATTTTACGTAAGAAATCCCATACAAGTCGCATGTAATTGCTAAAGGTCTCATAGTTTCTTGTACATTATCATAAATTATGTACGGTATTTTACGATAATGATGTGAACCGTATGAGAATCTATGCGATTAAATGAGATTTTATGAGGTTATTGCCGCGTAGAACTTTTGGCTTTTCAGTAGGGGCATTTCGTGTCAGGAGGAGGAAAGGACCGTTTTAGTTACACCATTACATTTTGGAACTTTACTATCAAAAATGGCTAATGTGGCTCTGTCACCTTACCGACATAATATATTCCGAAACACCAATCTTGCATTGGGCGAGAGCCAGACAGAAGCCTACCGTGGCGTCAATACACACCTTAATTTTAGAAACTATGAGCGGCGAACTGAAAACACAGCGGAGTGCTGCTGAGGCGTCTTTGCCGTAGAAGAGGACGTGTTGGTGGTAGCGTTGAAGACCTCTCCCATCAACGCAAATAATAGGACAAAAAGGGACGAAAATATTGGTTGCCGATGCTTGATTCTTTTTAAGAATGTCAAGCCATTGTGTATTCTTGCTGATTTTACTACTGCCAAAGGTGCCAGTGCCAACAATGTCTGAGCGAAATTGCCACCATCAAAAGACTCCCGGTTAACCTGTTTTTCTGGTCTTTGCTGTCTAGTATTGAGCGCGGTGGGTTCAGATATTATCGCCCTAGCAAAATTGCCCAATAGAAAAAAAACACGGAGGGTTTGCCACCAATTAGGCTCCAGAAATTTCTTCACCCTGGCGTCCTGTAACGTGCACTCCCATCGCACAGCACATGATCTCCTTGCTTTTTCGCTTTCAGTATTTCTTTTTCGAAAATATTGGTTTACAAAACAGCTGAAGCTCATTCGGATAAAGTAGCTCACAACTCTAGCGAGAAGACGACAGCGCTGTCCGGAAAGAAGAGAAAATCTTTCATTTAATACTCCAACTTGGGGCTCGTCGAAGCCGTAGAAGATGGGTTTCGACGTTACCGCTTACCCCAACCCTTTTACTGGTGAACACAGAAGGGCCACAACTTAGTTGCCTTCATCACTTAGTAAGGAAGAACAAGGTGTTGACTATAGAATTTGCAACCCCCACCCGACCTCGGCTTCCTTGCAGACGAAATAGTCGTATGCAATTGAAGAACGCAGCTACAAATGATCTTCACAAAGACCCTCAACGAATTCGATCAAACTGTTACGACTTTGCCGGCATCAATCATAGGCCTACTACATGGCATCGCAAGTGGCTAGCTAGTGCAAAGCGAGAAACCATGACCTCATGGGATAGAGGGACGCAGTTGGTTGGAGGCCTTTAATTAAGGAGCGTTTACCATTTCGTTCTCCAGTCTATCTCGCTACAGTTTTTCGTTTTGCTAACCTCCCATGCAGTATGCGCAAGTGTATAATATACTCTGTTATATATCATATCTGTTATATTTTTTGCACATATATTTTGCATTTTAACTCACTACATAATCCTGTTACAGTTGAAGTTTTCACTGTTTTTGAACACTGAGATTTGCCACAATAGTCTAGAATACTGCCTTCTAAAAACTTGTCATACTGCGAGTGATAGAAGGGCCATTTGTTTAATCTACACCAGCTACACCTGTGCAGCAAAAATCTATTGTAGGTATAGGAGATTTCCTATACTGGTGTAGCTGGTGTAGGTTAAACAAATGGCCCTAGAGAAGATACCTCGAGGTGCTTGAGCTAGCGACGACAACCATGAAGCAATTGTCTCAAATCATGGAAGCGATCTTGAACAGCACAGAAATTCAACGGTGCAGGCCACATCAGGTCAGGTTTAGTCGATTAGTCAGTGGCTTAACTGTGGCGGTTCTACATGCACGTATACAAGGCGGCCACTTCTCCTCGGAGCCTTTTTTCTGAACGGCCCCAGTAAGAGTACCGGTTCAGGCCTAATAATCGATGACCAACGTGAAGGGATTTATTGTATTTAGCTCTCCGCGGTATTAAGTTGCAACAGTGGCCTAAGACTGCTTGTCGCTATCATTCGTCACTCCTCCAGAACTACACTGCTGCGATCCTACCCAGCCTGAATACCATCACGGCTGGAGGAGGGCGGTTCCTGATGATCTCGCTGGCCATGTATTCACGCGCGTCTCGCATGGGGGCCGACTTCAACACTAAGACTATTATTCCAGCCAACAAGACTACGTTGATCGACTATTCGGCTGTAAGTGCTTCAAGTCTTTTGCACCTTCTGATGGCCGCCGTTTGTTCCGACCCAGTCGGAAAAACTATAGAAAATGTTCTGATGTTACAAAATTTCTGTGCGGTTTTTGACGGGGAACCTGTTGTGACAACAGAACATTCTGTAGTAACATCATAAATTTCTGTAGTTACAAGAGAAAAGTGCTACGGAACTACAGACAACAGAAATATACTACAGAAAAACTACAGAATTACAGAGAAGTACTACAGAACTACAGAAAAATCTGATGGTTACGACAGAACTACAGGATATTTTGTCGTATTTTTGACACATTTCTGTAGTTTTTTTCGACTGGAGAATACTAAAGTGTTACTCTTTATGAGAGTAACGATAGTGGGCTTTACGAGGCCTGCTCGAACATACGCAATCAATACTTGGCATGGCGCATGTGGTATACATGCTCCATATAGACGAAGTTGGCTCTGAACAAATGTCCCACACTTATAGGTGTTGATCAAACACATGTCAGAGCATTGGCTTCTGGTCTCCGTATTACCGAAGAACAACGCAGACCTGCGGTAGAGAAGGGCGGCGCCGCTAAGGAGAGAAAACGTTTAAGATCACTGCGACCACCCGCCCGTGAGGATGCGTAAGCATTTCTCCACAGCAATTCCCACGTGACGTAACGTTGCACTACAGTAGGCCACCGCGACAAAGTTTTCTTGTACCAACGCCTCCTCTACAAGCTCCCGGACGCGACGTTACGTTTCCAGCCCAGATGAGCGCAGACGCGGCATGTCCGGGAGGGACATGTCGTGCCGCCGGCTTTCCATGACGTCACCGCTTCTAGATGTACGCCCAAGTTCGTCATGGCGGTTCGCGATTGCTAGGGGCGCCACGATGACGCCGCCGTCGGTCGTCATGGCAACGCCGCCGAAGTGACGTTATGCTTTGTATGGATTTTGCTTGCTCTCCTCGTCCTCTTTTAGCTTGATTATATTTTCGTGTAATTAACTGACACTCATTAACGCTTTTTGATCGGCCTCGACCATTTATTAGCAATTTTCACTCTGACGTCAAAACACACGTCGTCTTCCGGCAGCCTGACGTCACGTCCGTTTGGCTGTCGACACTATCTCGCTCAGCTATTTTCGACGATTTTCAGGTTATAATTAATTCTATAATGACTCCACACCAACCTTGCAATTTCTCTGGCGAAATTCTACTTTGGTCATTTCCATAGAATTGTTCGTTTTCGTATAACTCATTTCAGCTTACCTTAATTATGGTAACAAACAGTAGGCATTACTTGCGGCGAACATAGCTACTTAATGCTTGCGCTTTATTAAAGCCCTTTCATCTTAAATGTATACGACTCTCCTATACGCACCGGTTTCCTCTTCAAACGCGCGTTATTCCGTTCTCTCAACGGTAGGGTCCTCTGAGCAGCGTCGTCTGGCGCCATCTAGTAACGTTGGCCTCAGTGGCGCAATAGACTACTTATCTGCGCACTTAGCGATTAAAACATATGTTCGAATCTTGTATGTGCAACATTTGTCTTATTTTATTTTTTAAATTACAACATAAAATAAGATACCAATATCTTTCCTGGGAGGGTGTCCCCTTTAGGTTGCATCATGTGATGTATTTAATTCTTAATAGCCACAAAACCAGCCATGAACAGAGCCACAAGGTAACAGCATGACAACGGTAATACTATTTTTTTTTTTTTTCAGCGAAATCATTTCCTGCCTTTAGTGAGTGTATGTTACCTTTAGGTTGCGTTCACAGACATCTCTCGGTAGCAATCGCCGTTTAACCTGCTGAGAGGCTACCAGTGAGGAGAAAGAAGTTGCGGGACCCTACCGTTGAGGAGACGGAATTACGCTTCAAGCGCAGGGTACAGCACGCTCTGCAGGTCATGCAAGCACTTCAAAGAATCCAGCTGGTCTAAATTATTCGGAGGTCTGCACTGAAGCATTTCTCGTAGCCTGAGCCGTTTTGGGGAGTTAAACCGCAGATGTCAATTAGCCATGTCGACCTCGGATTAAACAAAACTTCTGACACTTGTCATTCTAATATGGACGGTGCGATGTTGGCAAGGAATGGATCAGTGCACCTCGTTTGGACAGCAATATCTGTCATATGCTCGTCACACTTATGACAAACGGTTGTGATTCTTCCTTTTGATTCCAAATTTTATTCTGAGGTTTTCATTCGCGCTTTCAGCAACGGAATAACACTCTTCAAATCCAGCAAGTCCATAGAGAGTTGAAATGGACCTGTCCTTCAACGGCTGCGGGGGGTTAATCCTCACTGAGTATTACTCTAGATAGCCGGAGCTGACCTGCCTAGAGAAACTGTCATCAGCTACATTGATCAGTCACTGCAAATAAATTGAGATACCAACAAAGCAGGCTGATTCCAGGCGAACGCTTGCATGAGCACGAGACACGTGCCAGCCGCAGCGAGCGTCGCACGAGCGCGCAGCAGCACAGCCAAGCTAACTTGCCTAGCCAGTTGCACGTGGCTACTGCTTGTACCATTTCGCCAGACAGAAAAGCGATCTCTTGTGAGGAATGACACAACGTCCAGACCCGGTGTGTTGGTGGCAGGCGTCAGCGCAGGTTGTTTTTTGAATATCGCGGAGACGTGTGTGTGTGTCGCCGTATAGAGATGCCTCGTGTACGACGTCTTGGTTGGACCGTTTTCCACAGGCTTGAGGAGAAGGATAAGATGGGTTCGATTTCGCCGTACAGTGCCGTTCTCGGTGTCAATCATATATGATTTGGGCTTTTTTGCAGGCTCCACGCGTTCCCTTTTTGCTAACTCTGTAACCCAGACTTCATCACCTTCCAGAAAGGTTGCAGGTTGTCGTACGCTATGTCGTCTATGGTAATTTCCTTGCTGTTGTTCGCAGTATTGGGTTTCGAAATTTTGAAGTTTAGTGGTATCTGGCAAACGGAGAATAAGACTTCGCGTGCAAGAGGAAGCGTTGTCCTCAGTTGTCTCCCCATCAGTGGTTCACATGGGCTGTAGCCATCTCTCAGTTAAGTTGACCTGTATTATAAGAGGGTCAAGATTGGGTCTTGGGTCTTTTTATTGAAATTTTAATGATTTTCACAGCAGCCTCAGTGAGTGTTTTGCTCTGAGGGTACAGCAAACTTGTCGTTAGGTATTTATCCCGTATTCCTGGGAAAACTTCGTAGAGTCAGATTACAAGAACTTCGGACCGGTGTGGGAGACCACCACCTCTGGAATACGGCGTAAATTGATTCCTAGTGATTGGTCACTGCTGGATGACAGTTTCTCTAGACGGGTAAGCCCCGGGTATCTAGTAATCTATGAGGATTGCCTACCAGCGGCTGTTGAAGAAAAACCAGGCCATTGCAACTCTTTGCCATGATTTTGTTGAAAACTGTGCTTTGAAAGGCCATTTTTTACTTGCGGGACATCTTGACGCATTCTTGACAATGTTTTATGGTCGTTTCGATGTCTGATCACTGTAGGTTACCAAACGGAGTCCATAGCGCGGGCTGACGTCTTGGTGATACCAAACTGAATTTCATGCATAAGCGAAAAATTTATTGCACGTGAGTGAGACAACCACTCGAGCTGCGTAGACTAGCAGATCATCTACGGTGAGCTGTTGGCGACGTTTGTGGGAGGTTCTTACATCAAGGGGCAAATCTCGTCGGGAAAACCAGGCCTCTTCTTGCAAAGTTTTCGAAGATATAAGCACACGCGATCTGAATTCTGGGCTTTTTAAGCCACTCAATGTAGTGCTACGTAATGGGGAGGGCTATCCTCACGCGGTGAACAAAAGCAAAGGCGCTCTGGAAAGCGGTTGGCAGAGAGCTCTTCCCCAGGGATATATACCACTTGTACTGGTACCTCCTCATTCGCATTTTAAGTCTTTGTAGCCGCATTGTAAGGTCATCAGTATTTTTGTTTAGGTAAATATGGGTACCAATGGCTTGTGATCAGTTTCAACTTGAACTGCGTGCCGACAACGTAAACACTGATTACCTGCAAGCCCAAACTAAGGTAGAGGCATCTTTCTATATTTGCGCATAGCGTTTCTCCGTGTCAGATAGAAGCCGGGAGGCATAGGTAATGACAGAAAACTTGCAGCTCTATTTCTGTCGAATCACTACCTTCGGCCAAAGGAAAAAGAGTCTGAACTAACCACCGTCTTCTTAGCTGGCTTTTACACCCATAGCACTGGATGAGATGAACTCAGCTACTTCCATTTGTCTAACTCTTGATGCTGCGGAAGGTCTCAAATGAATTCGTGCTTTTTTGGCAGCAAACACGTAATCAGCTTAAGTATGTCGGCAAGGTTGGGTACAAAGCAAGAAAGATATGTAACAATTCTGACCATCCTTTTCAACTCGTTCTATTAGTTGGACTGGTCATTTTTAAGATGGCTTCAACTTTTTCGTAGGGTTTGATTCCGTGCTAGGAATTTGAGCTGGTCGAGGTTAAACAGGCACTTTTAGTTTATCGTGACACCTGCCTCGATTGGTGTCTGAAAAATGGGGCGAAGTGTCTCGTTTTGCTCTGTTTTATACCATCCCCAGGCAAGGATGTGGTCCATTTGACATTGTAACTGTGCTGACACCTTCCAGTATTTTCGACATCTGCTACTAAAAGTGCTCAGGAGCAGACGCGATGCCAAATAGACGCCTGTTGAAGGAAGACCTCCTTAATGGCGTGATGAAGGTAGCCAACTTATTTTTGGTCTTTTATGAGTGTTATCTGCCAGAACCCTGAATTCGCATCAAGCTTCGAAAACACCTGGGTCCCGTGAAGCAGCCCGAGTGTGCGCCCAAAGGACGGAATCGAATGCCACTCTAGGAACGTAACGTTTGACTTCAGTTAAGTTCACGCAGAATCTAACATCACCGCTCGTGTTTTGGGCTACCACCATAGGCGCACGCCATTCAGTCGGCTTATCAACAGGTGCAATGACCCCAATATTTTCTATTCGCGTCCTTCTCAACATCATTTTCCCCGTCTTCTTCTATGTTTTGCATCTTCTTCAGGATTGCTACTATATAATATTTCTATAAATAATTTCTATATATTTATTTATTTCTATAAATAACTTGCAAGTCAGTAAGTACCACCTAAAATGCAAATTTCAGCGATAGCTTTGGCAGCATGCAGTGCCGAATGTTTGTGACTATTATCCCTTTCTCAAATGTTATGGAGCTGTGGAAAGAAAAATGGGTGAGTGACGGAGACCCTAATCGAAATCAAAGAAAAATTTGGACATGGGCATGTGGCGTTTGGCCACAGCCTCCTATGGTGAACGAAAGATAACACATTGTATTTAAGGGTAACAAAGTGGATTTCAATGTGAGCCAAGCGTATAATGTAGGCCAAGCGTAGGGAAGGTCGCCAGAGTACCTGGTAAACGGATGAGTTCAGGAAGCTTGCGGGAATACGGTGGCTAGAGGTACGGGAACTGGAGAGGGTTGGGTGGATGACGGCGAGAGAGGCCTTATGCCCTGGAGAGGCAGGTTGCACAGCTAGCGCGGCAGATTGAAGTGAACGGAGTCCAACGACTATATGCGCGAAGGACCCCCGAGGGCGAAGCAAAGCATCAGCGTAGGGCATCATCTCTACTGTTGCGAGGCTTGCAGCACCATCAGCTTTGCCCTGTTTCATCAGCAGCAGCCTACTGCAGCACAGCAGAGCAAATGTCTCTCGCATATTCTTCCAATTTACACGGCACTGCATGCACCGTACATTCTTCCCTACATTATACGCTTGGCTCACATCTACCATTAAGGTGCACTGAGGTACTGATGCACCCTTTTAATGGGTTACCATTATTTTGGTGTTCATTTATTGAAGATGCAGTTAAAACAAACACTTTTGGCAAGGAGGGTACACATTTTGCACGAACTCCTATTTGAGCGACTCAAGCGTCCTTGACGGAACAACCAGAAATAAACAATTGGAAGTGTTCTTATTTATTTTAATCATCGCAGACGTGAGATAGAAATAGTCGGCTAGGTAGTTTAGAGGCCAACGATTTATACATATATTAATGAAAATATGAGCATTTGCAAATTTTGCATTAGTTGGGCTTTCACAATATATCAGGGCGAAAATGACAAGCGTACATGAAATCTCAGTGAATCGCTACCATAGCCAAATAAACACAACCGTACATCGCTCGGCGGAGAAGTACACATAGTTTAAGAATGATAAAAACTTTCAACATGTTCTACTCAGTGAATCAAAAACATAACAAAATAAAAACAGGTATTTACACATATCACTGGACACAGAAGTTCACAGAATGAAAGACAGGTAAAAAAATGATCGCCTTCAGTTGTCTTTTTTTTTTCTCATTTTATATCCAAGCGATCCACGCACAGGACCATTTTCAGCTTACACAGAATATTGAGCAAAATATTTGCTTAGCAGCTTGTCATTACTGCTACGAGAAAATCTGCTGTTTCACCTTTTTCATATGTAGACGCATCGACATAATTTCACTATCAGGTGCCTTACAAACATTTCGTTTTAATTTCCGACTTCTAGAAAGTACGTGTAATATGTATACTTAACAGTGCAGCAAGATTTGTGACAACGACTTCTGCGTGCCTCACCACGGTTACTGCAAATGCTGATGAAAATATTCACGCCATCGCGAAGTTGTCCACCCAGGCTGTGTGGACAACTTTCGTATTTCATAACTTTGAATCCAGCATGCGCACACTAGTTGCCAACATAATCAATGACTGGTGATATGCAATTTAGGAGCATCGATGTGAGCCTCGGTCCAGAGAACAAATTTGGCTTAGACCCAGGACGTAAACGAGGCACTGGCGGGCCAATCTTAAGCACCCTCCCTCTACTCAGACTGGTGTGGGTTGTTTTTCTCTCGAAACATCAAAAAATCAACGCAATCGGCGCACGCCTGCGCAAATACGAAGTACATGTTTAGTTAGCTAGGTCGCCACCTTACAAACATTACTGCTACTGACCATGCCGCCACGTCACTGCAGTCACAATCAACGCTTTTAGCAGAGCAGTATTCAGTGCACATGAACTGGTACTAGGCAAGATGTATATAACTTTGCAAAAAAGATCTCACCTTGGTGTACCAAGTCGGCTCTGTATCCTTCTGGTTATTAGCACGTGTCCATTTTCTTACGGTGTTCTCCTGTTCTGGAAATAAAAACGTCAGAACTTTCTTTCCTTTCAGGTAATTGTCATGATAAACGGGCACGTATCACTCACTTATTGGGAATCGAACTTTCAACCTCCTAGAGCACACATAGGAACTTAACAAGTACCAAGCTTTGGAACACTGGCCGCAATAGCACAGAGAAAGCCATACCGTCAAGGCGAGGACGAGTTTTCACATTGACTGCTGTTGCCGCTTGCGTGACAGCTCAACCACATTACTGACGGGAATGAGGGATACTGGGAATCACTGCCAGTGGGCCGCGACGTCAAAATTTTGGGCACAGGCCTGAAAATTCTGTCTAGGAGATGTTGGGTTAACCTGATGCACACACTATAAACAAATTCACCCGCTTTAAGTGTATGTAACCCACACCCTCCAAGCAGGTTGCATCAGTATCTCTATGCATCCTTTCAGGAGCTAAATATCTGGGATTGAGAAACACCGACGTGCACCTTTAAGGGCTCCTTTGTTTACAGTGCACCGTACTGCTGCAAACAAACGTTTTTGAACCTCGGACGTCACCTAAGTGTTCATAACGTTCCCTCACCTGAAGCTGTGTCCCATGTAGGTAGCGCAGATGAGTGCAAAACATAGTCTTCGCTCCCTTTTGAATTTTTGTCTCCAGTGTTTCGAAACCTTGAACGTGAGTGTGTATACACAAAGGTCATTGAAAAGTTGCACTACAGCTCGCTGCGCAGTGCGCCAAGCTCAGCGATAACTGTCTGCTAGTGTGCGTGTGCACCAGACGTCGCCAGATGAGGCGAAGCTTCAACTCCGCCATGGTTCGACTCGCCACGTGTCACCTTCCAGAATAGTTCCCAATTTTCATTACCTCGTCACCTCAGAGGCTATAGTTGTTCCGGGTCCGCACGGACTAACTGTACGCGCTCTCGATCGCCAAAAAACAGCAACGTCGGCTGGTACGTCTCCATATTCCAGCCTGCAACGTCAACGTGGTCTACACTGCAGTAGTTCTAACGTGCGCAACGTGACCGCCGCATGTGACTCATGTCGTTGCTACGGTGGGAGTTTCCAGGTACACTTCGCTCGGAGCTGTTCCCAATAAACTCTTACTCGAATGCTATAACACTTTCCTACACAATCACTAGGCTACAAAGTACACCGCACACTTAAAGGCGCATTTCCAAATCTGTAACTCACACTCTATAGAAAGGGAACATCAGCGCACCCTTTCTAGGAGTTACATAAATGGTGCGATTTTGTCTAGTGTGCGCGTCTTCACGCTGTCTTGCACAACGCGCGCTTTTAACGCGGTGCTGTGGCATTCTACAAGAGAACATATAGTGCAAGGTGCCCATATAGTGACGACGTTGCCAACACATTATCATTTGATCGTGTCTTCTCGCTCGATATAAGGATGTGATTTGAAGGCAAAATGAAATTTCAATATATTTTCCCTCTTCCTATTTCTTTTATTTGTTCTAGGCGTGCAGCTGTAGTGCTGCCCAGAAGTGCTTTTACAAAAGGTATCCCCGGGACAAAGATAACTCTACCACATTGGAACTCTGGGCCAATCGGACGTTCGTGCTCTACGAAGACGAAAAACAAATGAAAAAAAAGGTGGGTGACCAGGCCGGAGGCCGTTCCTATCTCGTCCGCCGCTCATTGCTTTGGCTGAATGCCAGCCAGACCCGTACCCGTCAATTAAAGAAATTGACTGGTGACGTGTCTTAACGAGAGATGACTTAGAAGATGTGCGAGACAATTACTGCGTCATTTTGTTTCGCGAGCTCAAATTTCCGGCATCCAAATGCCATTATTTGGTAACTGCACTTTTTCATTTATTTCGGCCACAAGGTTGTCATTTACAATTCTAAAGGCATTTATAGGCTCATTAGTGTCCGTCCGCGAGAAGTGTCATAGTTCTTAGCGAGATTCCGTGGGATACCGCGATATTGTGACGCCATCGCCTAATTACGTTATTGGTAATGATCGGACGTCATGCCACGATTGGATGGGACATCCGGTTACGTATAATAACCGGAACTGGCGTTATCCTGACGTCACATCCGGTCATATTGGTTTTGCCCGTGACAACCTCTGGTTCGGTGTGGGCTTCCTGTCACTTTTATTTTAGGTTTGATATCTTAGTAAGTGTGTTACTGGGTGGTCTAATACGGTTTGTCGTCAGACAGCTCTTATTTCAGTCAGAAATTTACCACAGGTATTGGCAATCATTTAGAAACAAAAATATCGTGCATTTAGCGTTGAGTTAACGAGAGCTTCAGCGGCAGCTGCGATGCTCCAAACCTGCAAACCAAACCAACCTAAACGAATGCGCTGAAATAGACTAGCTTTGTCGACGCGGGCCTGCACTGAATATTGTCACTTAGTGATGGCAATGACAAAGACAGCGGAAGAGAAGACGACGTGTCACTGAAAGGGCTATCTATTAGGCAGACGTACCATAGAGAAACATACTTACGTAATGAGCGGACACTCCCGTAGGGGCCCCACGGCCGAGCTACGGCACTGCTGCAAGCGAACCGGAGCAGACCGCTAATTTCGTCCTCTGTGATTTTAGGTGCATGCTTTAGCTCTGTTTCAGTCACAGTTTCAAAATCAATGCTTTAATAATAATAATAATAATTGGTTCACAGGAAAGGAAAGGCGCAGTATCTGTCACACTTGCTCTGTGGACACCTGAACCGCGCCGTAAGGGAAGGGAGGAAGGTGCGAGTAAAGTGGAAAGAGAGAAAGGGGAGCCATAGTGGAGGACTACGGAGTAATTTCGACCACCTGGGGATCTTTAGATTCTGTTTTACGTTTGGCTAATAAAAATTCCGCTGCAACATCTATCGGCTTTAATACATCTTTGTAATCATGCCTTGTATACAGACGTAATAAAGTCGCAACATTTTTACTGAACATACCGCCAAGCTTACCACAGAACCTAAGCAGGGCCGAGTTATTTCGTACAGGTTTGAATAACCCGGTCGGAGCTGTTCTTATTGATATTTGGTCATTATTGAGGCGCTTTTCTCAGTTGCGCACAATAGGAGGCAGTGGTCTTACTAAAGAGTTCTATTTTTCGTTTTTACATCATGAATTGCACAGAGAATATTGGATCGCACTCTTTATAAAATGCATCATAGAATAAGGAGCAACATAAAAGAAGGTAATGTAAAGCGCATGACACCATGTCACAAAAAGAAGAAAAGAATGCCGCATACCTGATCTGCATTCCTGCTCTAAAACATCATCCGTGAGATCAACTGAAAAGTTGTGGTAAACGGCTTGACACAATTAAGGATAATAAAATGGACGTGCGGCCCGTGCGGAAATGCTATGCAACCTCAGCCTTGAGTAATAGGCTTTTCAGAAGTTGAAGCACAACACACTGAATACATAATAGTATCGCTAAAGGAAGCTTATACTTATGACAGCGATCAAAACTGGCCGCTGCCCGTGTGACAAAGGTACTACAAGGAACCTATACTGTACGAGGCTGATAGTAGTACACGTCATCAAAGATGCAGGCCACGAACAGGCAACAGTGCTTTTCAGATCACAATGAGAACGTAGCCGTGACTAGGAAAGCATCATGTAAAAATGGGACACGCGCAAAAAAAACTTGCACATTGTGCATATACAGGGAGATAAACATTATTCACAAAACAAGTCCAAATGCGCCATAAGTTGTTGCTGTCGTGCCAAATAGAAGTTTGTGCTATGATAGCAGTGTGCCACCAATAAATTCTGTGTTTCAAACCGCCAGTGTTGCTAGTGGCCTTTGGAAAATTATGCATCGCGAGCAATGCATGCATGTTCGTTCCGAAAAGGGGATCCATAAACAAACGCTGGCTGCACGGGAAACGTGCGTCACGGCTCATATTATATGTTACACGTGCAAAATAAGTCAACGCGGCATAATAAACGATTTGCTAACGCTGTCCTTAGCTCAAGAAACACCGAAATGTATTCTGCAGACAAAAGGAAACAAGGTACCGGCAAAACGAGGCGACGCGCGTTGAAATGCGTGGTGAGCTGCGCGTACCCGGCGGCACATCACCGGTGCAGCGTCAGCATTTATATGAAGACGGGCGACTAAATGCAACCCTATGTATGTGCTGTTACAGACTAGATGGATGAAGAAGACGAGTTTAGTGTAGGACATCTTCGGTATAGACCTTTGCATCGGGTGAAGAGGTTGTCGAAACGCCTCCTCTCTGGAGTGTTGCAAACCAGCTCTGCTGCCGCCTCCACCGCGTTGACGTCAGGCGCACACAGCAGCCCAACGAGCAATATGGTGGCGCCTAGGAGGCCGTCGTTGCAAAGGTCTATAGGTAGTACACGTCTCGCCGGGTAGTTGGGCACGATGGGCGAGGGTTTGCTCGGCCCGTTTCTTGCGCGCTGACGAGTCGCCGAAACACTGTTTAAGTTCAGTGACAGTATGGTAAGCTTTGAGGTGAAGTGGAAGCAACGCCGCCTCGCGGATGGTCAGACCCTTACTTGCTCAACAGCGAAACGGCTCGAGTGTCCGCTCTTTACGTTACGTATATTTCTCTATGGACGCACGCCCAACAAATCGGCGACGACAGCAACATTCGTGATCTGCTATCGCCGCAAGGCATCGGTGCTTTCGGCCACGCTCAGTATAACAATGGCAATGAACTGTCTAGAAGGATATGGAAGCAACATATATTATTCTCCAACAAAGAGGATGTATAGCCGCACAGGGTCAAAAACATTCCCAGTAGGTATCATCACTAAGAGTGATATGGGTAATGAGCAAAAACGAACACCATCATCATCATCAATCTGACTATACCCACTGCAGAGCGAAGGCCTCTCCCATATTTCTCTAATTAACCCGGTTCTGTGCTAGCTGCATCCACGTGACCCCTGCGAACTTCTTAACCTCATTCGCCCACCTAACTTTCTGCCGCCCCCTGCTACGCTTTCCTTCCCTTGGAATCCAGTTTGTCACCTAAGCGACCATCGGTTATCCTCTCTTCGTATTACATGTCCTGCCCATGCCCATTTCTTCTTCTTAATTTCCACCAGAATGTCAGTAACTTGAGTTATTTCTCTGACCCACTCTGCACGCTTCCTATCTCTTAAAGTTACCCCGACCATTTTTCGTACCATAGCCCTCTGAGTTGTTCTCAACTTAAGTAGAACCCTCTTGGTTAGCCTCCACGTTTCAGCCCCATAGGTGAGTACAGGTAAGATGCAACCGTTGTATACTTTCCTCTTGAGTGATATCGATAAGCTGCTAGTCATAATCTGCGAGTGCTTGCCAAATTCGCTCCATCCCAATCTTATTCTTCTTGTTATTTCCTTTTCATGGTCCGGATCTGCGGTTACTACCTGTCCTAAGTAGACATATTCGCCTACTACTTCCAGTGCTTCGCTACCTAACGTAAACTGCTGTTCCTTCCCGAGGCTGTTCAACATTGCTTTAGTCGACTGCAATAACGAACAATCATTACAAAACTTCGAGCCCATCTCTGAGCCAGGAAATCTAAGCATGCACTTTGGGAAAAATTCTTTTAGTGCGACTGTGTACTCCTGGGTTTCCTAAAATTAGCTAGAATGAAGAGGTGGCGTCATTATCTACGCGGGCTTCTTAAAGCACTTTATGCATCGCTGGAATGCCGGGAAATGGACGCTTCATATATTTCGTTTGTCAACTGCTGGCCCCAAAACGTCAATTGTGTCACAGAATCGAAGCCGCGCAATTATGCGGCGTCTGGATCACGAAATCGTATATTCCCGATGCTGTCCACTCTGCGTAGTTGCTTTTTTTTACGCGTATATCACTTCTTCGGCATTAAGAATTTGGCTCGTATAGAAACCAGCAAAGCATTTGGGGATGTTTTCCCTGAAGTAAATTCCTCATTGCGATTTAATCGTGTTTGATACCCGGCATTAGCAAAGCCAGATACAAAACCTTGGACCCATAGACAGAGCGAAGCCTATTTCGGAAGCATTTATGTTCGTTCCTGCCCATTTTGTCGTAGTTTTAACATGAGTTGGTCAGCTTAGCATTTGGTGTTATGTATTCGTCACATTTACTGCAATGTTTCTTCAACTCAGGCCCAAAGAAGGATGGATCTGCTCGTCCCCGTGCACACATTCGGCTTAGCAGCGTACAACGTCGAAATGGACGACCCGCTCGGAGTGTGCGGTGTGGCATACGAGCGACTCGTTGCGATCAAGCGCGTAGTTTCGGAGTTCCAGCGCCCGTAGCCCCAGGATGCTGCTCCCGTGCAGAGGACCCCGAAGAGTCACGCGGTGTGGCTCTTCCTGCGGTGATGAAAGTGGTTTCTTTGCACTGAAAAATAATAATGACGCGAGAAAGACAGAAATGGCTCAGTATTTTTTCATAGCAATAAAATTCGTTAATCTGTCACAACTGAACAGCCACGGTAAACGGGCCTAATTTCGGGCTCCGCAACTGAAAAGTCTCTTTTGCACTGATTAATTTGCTTCTACGACAAACCTGCTGCTACACACTGTTGCGATCGGGCCTATCAAAATGGTCTGTCGTTGCATGGTTTGTATTATCGGGGACAAACGTATGTGGACAGCGTAAACAACAATCAAAGCGCGCAACTTTCAGATCGGCCCGAGTCTGGGACCATAGTTGTCGATGTGAGAGTTGGACTTTATAGTTATTTAATGTGTGCTAGAGAAATATTGCGATAATTTATTTACATCGTGATTCTAGCCGAAAGTTTCTAGACATATGATCCAGAGACTTGTGTCTCCGATAGTACAGCTTTACCAACTTGGCATAGCATGCGGTTCACGCGAGGTTCGCGCGTGTAAACACGCGGTCAGAGGACACGGAGGAAGGTGCCCTCCCCTCATCAGTTGAAGCCATTGACTGACAGTGCTCTTTTCATGAGCAGGACTGAAAGAATGCGTACACGCTTTTAACTGAACCGGTCCCTCCTAACAAA
The DNA here is from genome assembly GCA_023969395.1 of Amblyomma maculatum. NCBI lineage: Eukaryota > Metazoa > Arthropoda > Arachnida > Ixodida > Ixodidae > Amblyomma > Amblyomma maculatum. Next base: position 54,329 of record JAJIZL010125372.1, read on the forward strand.
TATAACAGCGCAAAGAACGGGACGAAACACGTTATACGGTACCAACTAGCCCGGCATCTTGCATTTGCGATCACTCCTCGTGTGTACATCATTGTAAAGCCTTCGATTTAAGTGTTAGTTGTACACCCACTAACGAAGACTCCGGTTAATTATTTTGTGCACACGATGCAATACAGAGAATCGGCTGGCATACGACAATATACCGATCCCACCGGCCGGTTTCACGACGCCACCGCTGCCGCGGTGCATGCTGGTACATGTAGTCAACCGGCTGCTCCAGCCGCCCGGAGAGCCTGCGCGTCGTGTTTCCGAACGATTTTTAGCTCGTGTGTATGCCGAAGTGCATAGGGAAAATTCACCCTTCTCGGTCCTTGGTGCTATATCAGCACAATTGGCATATTACTCTAGTTTTATGTATTTAGGTGATAGCTTTACAGCTAGTTCGCTTGAAAAGCCATCGGCGTTGTTGTAGTAGAAGTAATAGTTGTCGGCACCGCACATCGGAAATAAGGGGGGCTGCGTGAAAAAAAGATATCATGGTAATTTGTTCTACTGATTGATAACTGATTATTATGTGATAGGTGATGACGAGTTAATAGAATCAATCTGATTAATCGATTAAAAAGGGAAATAAATAATTTGAAAATAGGTGGTTCAATAGTCTCAAAACGCCCAGAATGAAAAGCCAATTTGATGATGCTAAATTAGAAAATTTAGTGCCATTTCACTTAATTAGTTGAAATAATTGAAACTGAAAACTTTTATGTCCAGTTCTCTGACAGAAAAGCAACTGCTTGATGGTGCTGTTTACGAAAATTTAGAATGTGTATTTAAATTGGGAAAAGAATCAAAAATAGAAAAAGGGGGCCTCAAAGCCAATGCTTGATCATGCTAATGTGAAAATTTAGTGTGTAATTCATCAAATAATTTTTAAACAATTGAAAAACCGGGGTGCTCAAATTTTGAGAGCAAAAAGCCAATGCTTGATTTAATTTAGAGCGTGTAATGGATCGAAGGTATTGAAATATTTCAAAAATTAAGGATTAGAAAAATGAGGTTGTATGGGGTGAAAATGCTCAGAATGAAAAGCCAACGCGTGATGATGCTAAGAAAATTTAAAGTGTGGGAATGGTTAGTCAACTATAATAACAAAAAAAAGTAAAAATCCAAAACAGGGGGTTCAAAGGTGTCAAAATGCCCGGAATTTAATGTGACTGCTTGTCTGTGCTAAAAAAGAAAGCTTCAAATAATGGATTGAAATAATTGCAAATCTTGTTTTATAAGAAAAGGCGGTTCAAAGGTGTCAAAATCAGTTTGATATCGTTAAATGCACTTTTTCATTTCATACAGTCATTGAAATATTTAGTTGATCACTTGTATACTTTAATTTTTTCATCACTATCATCAAGCTTTTATTTTGTGTGTCGACCCCTCCTCATAATTTTTCAATATATCCTTTATTTCGAATAAACAATTGGTCAGTTTCACCTTCTAAATTTTCTTGATTAGTTATCAAGCATTGGGTTTTCGTTCTATTCAGCTAAGCACCTATGAACCCCATTTTTCCCTTTATTTCATTTTTTAGTATTTCAGTTATTTGATTAATTACACACTTTATATTTTCTTTATTAGATCATCAAGCATTGGCTTTTTATTGTGAGAACTTTGACACCTTTGAAACCACTTTTTCCAATTCCTCATTTTCTCAATTAGTTCATTTTAATATATGATTAAGTACATAATCTAAATTTTCTATTAGCATCAGCTGCATCGGCTTTTCATTCTGAACATTTTGACATCATTGAACCCCCTTCTATTAATTCATAAATTTTTCTTTTCTTTAATTCAACAATTAGTTAATATGGTTTCTTTAACTCGCTATCGCATATCTCAAACCAATTAACCATCAATCACCAGAATCACAAATTACCATGATACGTTTTTTTTTGTACGCAGCCCTCGATTATTTCCGACAAGCGCTTCAGAACTGAACGCTGCTATTGGCTAAATAAAAAAAAAATTGAGGGTTTCAATGCTGCTGAACCAAACGTGGAGCGAAAGATTTGGCTGCAGGCAACCGAGCGTTACGTCGCACTCAACCAGCGTTCCGTTGAACGCATCAAAGTTCACCGGCGATCTAGGCAGAGCACCTGGACTCGAACCCGACCCCCGGCGGCTGCATTTCGATGGAGGCAAAACGGAGAGGCGTCCGTGTGCTGTGCGATATCTGTGCACGTTAAAGAAAAGCAGACGGTAGCTTATCGACATGTGCTGGCATGCCCCACAAGTAAGTTCTTATAAACTGGTGCAGACAACACTTCGTACTTGGAGGGAAGACGTGCGCGCTGCTTGCCTTGCGAAATCATCCGGAGGCAAATTTGTTGCAAAGCATGCTGGGGCCGCTGCATCAGGACGACGACAACCGTGATGCGTGGCACAAAAAGTTCGCCACATATAAGCATTTGATGAATTGTGGAGAACTGCTCGCATCACAGATGCATTTGCCATCGTGAGAAATCACGCTCATAACTTCCAGCCTTAGCAGTAATGTAATTCAATCTTGAGGGTGCTCGCGCAGAAGTTGGGTCTCTATATTTTCAGACAATGCCGCTTGTCGACGAGTAGCCCACAAGTTGAGGAGAGGCACATCCGGTGCTGGCCGACCAACATCCACCCAGGTGATGGCCGTAGTCTCATTTAGTGCACTTTCTATGCAGTCTAGATAGAAGCAATGGTGTCGACTCCACATATTGACCTTGAAGAATCGCGCAGAAAATGTCCCAGTGGCCAACGGTACAACTAAACAAAACGGGTGCGGAGCTATGTCCTAACGACGGCATATGTCACCTGTGGTGTTCATTTAGCGTGATTTCTCCAATAACAGGGAAGGAGCAGTAGTAAAAAGCGATACGTCGCATGACAATGTTACAGTAATCTGATGAACCCACAAGAAGGCCTGCATGTACGTACAGTGTGCGATATTACGCTAGAAATTTAGGAAAGAAGTCCTGAACATACTCAGGCGCTCAAACCATAATTTAAAACTAAAGGCAAACACTATCAACGAAAGGCAGCCGGAAGATCGCCGGGAAAGAAGATGTAGCGTTGTGAACCGGCCATTCCAGCGCCACCCTTTTCCAGTTGAACTGTAGTTTTGACAGGCCATATGTCCTATGGAGTCCGGCGCTTCAGACCACTGACCGTAAGCTCATGACCAATGTGGTAAGGCCTCTGTGACGCTGAACATGGGCCTTGCTTGGTACCGTTAAACATTATTGCGTTCAATATTAATGTTTAACTTTTAATATGCAAAGCAACTTTCGACATCTATACATGAGCAGTTTCTTCAAATCGCAACCTACGACCAACTTTATCATGGTCTGTCCCCTAAAGTTTTTTTGTTGTTTGAGTTTTATCTATTTTGTAGCAAAAAATTTTCAATTGGGCCATATCAGTCAATAACCTATTGACCTTTAATTGATTTTACTCGATTCTTAAGTTGTAGCCAATTAACTTTTTACACGTCCCGTGAATCAATTACATATTAACTTTTTATTGCCTCAGTGAAAAAAAATTGTCCACAATTACGTTACTTCCCAATGCGAAATTTGAGCGCAGCTCATCAGCTGTTTCACTTTTTCAATAATTGAGGCAAAGATTTCGAGCAAGACACGTATGTGCAACTACAGACAACTTTTTTTTTATTTTTCACTCGTATTCCTTCAAGAAATACTCCACTAACGGTTCTTGGCTGTCATGAAAGAAGCTTTGTGGAAGAGAGCAATTGAGTTACCGGGAGGTTGCGGGAGGCAGCGCGTGAGTCCATAGGAATGTTGCGCGACGAACAGATAGCTGCGGCTGACTGATACCACTGACGCCTCTAGCGAGTGAGAACGGGATGCACGCACCGTGATCCGCTTAGAGAGCCGGCGTTTCGGCAACCGGAGAGCACCCTCTCCGCCACTCAGGAAAAGGGGAGGGGGGGGGGCTCCTCTTTGTCTCTTTCTCCATGGCGGCGACGGTGTTCCTGCAGCACGTTTTGCCTTGACTCGCTAACGGCATCAGCGGCATCAGTCAATCGATGCTGGCGCTGCCTCCGGCGACCCCCCTCCACCCCATCCTCCTTTCCTCGTGTTCTCCGGTTGCTGCTCGCGCTCCTACCCCCATCGTTCGCCGCTGAGTGTACCCCCCCCCCCCCCCCATCTTCCTGCGAGGCTTCGGTTGCCGATGCGCCGGCTCGAACTGGGGAGGGGGGCTGAAAGGGGGGCGGAACTGGTTACGAGACCGACAACGCCGACGACGTCGACGCCACCGCGAAACCCAGGAACAGGCGCCAAAGAACTGCGTTCTAAAATGGACTACGAATTGATTTTTTGTTGCTTGAGCTTCAATTTAACTGAGCCAGTTAATTTTCTATCCTACATATCAATCTAGAACATAAGACGTTTTATAGACTAAACTTATAAGATTTGAGTATAAATAGACTGTTCATACACTCTATAAATGCTCAATAAAAAGGTAATTTCGCCTCAATGTGCAATTTTGTATGGGTGGCCTGCCAACGCCCCAAGCCCATCTCTCACCGGCTCAGTTGGCGAGTTGCAGCCTCTTATCTGCTTCAACCCTTCGATAGCATCGACATTGACATATATGGTTCCTCACAGCTGATGACAGCCTCTAGTTCATTGTCGCTGTTGACCTCCTCGCACAATATGCCGGAACCACCGCGCTACCGGCTTAATATTGAAAAACTTTATTCTCCATCACTGTGTTCCCCATGAAGTACACAGCGACAAAAGCTGGGCTTTGTTTCTCATCGTTAAATCCCTGTTCAATCAGTGCAAGATGATTAATTGTACTCGCATCGCCTACCGCTAGCAGACAAACGTTTTTGCTGAACGATTTAGTCCCACCTTGGATTACATGCTCGCGAAGTACGTCGAGTCCAACCACACGAACTTGAATTGGTCCTTATGTCGCGTACGCGTACAACACTGGTTAGCAATCAATCACGGGTTTCTCTCCGTTCTTTTTGCTCTAAGGCCGGGATCCATTAGCTCTCCTTGATATTGCTGTCCCCTACAGCCTTGACGCATTTTAATCCACCAGAGTGTCTGAAGCTGCACAATACGCCGAAGAGTGCCGCTAGATCGCCCAGCCCCTGGCGAGAGACACTCCTTGACGCTGGAAACATCGCCATTACCCCGATCAGCTTGCATCGCTTTTCGTGCCCTTCTCACTCATGCCGCTATGGCGTCCATCCGCCACCTCCTGCCTTTCAACAAGTTATCATTCAGTACCGTGACCCGTACCGCGTCGTCGAACGTACTTCTCCAGTGAAGTGCATTGTTCAGCCGCTAACGCCACCTCGTGATCTTCGCCGCCGCCGCCGTGAACTGGAATTTCGCAGCGCCTTAAGCCGTTTTACGACCCCGTTATGTTCTCTCCCTGAGTCGTTCGGATGGCTTCTTTTTCGGCGAAGGCGATTATGAAGAACATGGACCTTCTCCAGATGTTGACGGTGAAGATGGGCATTCTTGAAAAAGCCGCATTGCTATCTCTGGGGATGGGATTTTCTCAACCTGCATAACTGCGGTCTGTATCATACCGCTGCTCCCACCGACCTCGACGTCCCGGAATGAACGTTCTGGTACAGCCTTATTAAAATTAAATAATCAAGACTAATAATTACGCCTCGTAATTAGTAACGTTCAGTTATACTAGACATAAGCAATACAACTATATAACTCTTGTGCCACTATTATATACTCGACATACGCGACACAACGACGTAATACTTGTGTTATGTCTTGAGTCGAAGGTTTGACATCGAGGCTGAGCAGATGAGCGAACGAACACAGACCGTGGGCACTGGACTTTTGATTTGAGCAGAGTCCAACAAAATGACTATGTATATTCGTGAGACAGCGTAGAAAACAATTTATTAAGAGGAATTCTTACGGCACTCTAACTCTGCATATAAAACTAGCGGTCTGCAGCAAGTTTAAAACGTTTTTTTTTTAAATTAAACGTAACCATTAAATTGACACTAGAGTAGCCCGTAAGAAAAATCTGATTGCCAGCAGTGAAGGGCAATCACACGTTCCGCCAGTAAAAAAAAAAAAAAAACAAGTTAATGAAGCTTCAGAAGCTATGAAGAGGGAAAAAAGAAGCTGGTGATGATTAGGCAACTACAGATTAGTTGAAGGACTGTGGGACATCGGGCTAAGAAAAACTGGCCACTCCGAATACGCAATGGCAGTTTTCCTGTCGGAGACCACGAAAGGTGCCTTCGTCTTGGCGCAGACTAGAGCTACAGCCATTTCCAGGCTACCTCAGGAGATCTAGTTCCGACCATTACACATGGGATGAGATCGAGGAAGCTGTGCGTACCTCGGTTTAACCTCCACAAGCAGATCCATACTGGAAAAACTATATAGGGATAAACACTTGCGGCGGCACCCAGCCCAAATCTGACACAGACAAGTCTGTACAGAACATGGTGTGATTACCCCTGCTGAGAAAAAAAAAAAACAAAAAAAAACATGTATCCCGAGAACCATAAGGAGCGTTGAGAAAAAAGAGCTCAAATGCTCAGTAGAAAATTTACACGCCCGCCGCCAGAGGGAAGTAACCTTCGTCGATGCTACCAGAGGGACAAGCCCCTTTATGGTTTGCAGCGGTAACGGAGCGGGTCAAGACATATCACCGCGGTCACGAATTACCAAGTTGTGGCTTCTTCCTCCGTGTCTTTATTTAAATAAATGAATCCGAATTCAAATGTCATCCTCGTGATTGTCGTCACCGTCTGCCGTTCGAAGATCGAATTCGACCTGTGTCGTCGCTGCCAGGTGGATAGCCACAAAGCAAAGGACTGCCTTATTTATTAATACCACTATAAAAGGCCATTGTCGATTTGTTTCCCGTCAGATCGCAGACTCCAAACCTCATGGCCACGCATCATCATAACACGTCGCTTTTTCGGAAATTTACTCACCAAAGCTTGCGCTAGGCCTCACTTCGATGGGACCGCGTAGTGTGTGGTGCCAATATTAGTGCGAGAAATTATTTCGCAGGTCTGGAAGCTCTTCTTTCTCTCGTTCACTCCCACCTTCATGTAGCTCCCTAATACAGGTGTCCATCGAGAAGTTCGACGATTACTGCACTTTTCCTTGCCTATAAATCAATTTTTTTTTAATTGTTAAGGCGTGCAACTCGTGCATAAACGCGCGGTAGAATCGCAAGCGCGCCGTGTCTAGGGGCCCGCAGTGAAGGTGAAGCTTGCTAAAAGAACGCTAGGCCAGCAGCAAAGGCATGACTTGCCATGACCATGAGATGCGGCCTGGGAAGCCTCGGGCCGTCTAGTCTCACGATCACCTATATAGGAGCCCATGAATTCACTCCCTGCTTCTGTAATAACATGTACAGTAGGCGAACAACGTCAACCCTACGAATGCTCGTCTGTTAATTCTAGGCGAAGTTATTTGATCGCCCCCAGCTTGTGCGAATATTCGTCGTATCATTGCGCGTCGATGGGCGTTACTAGCTAGTTTCGTACTCAGACACCACTACTCTCATCCCCATTTTTTCATTTACTTTGGCACTTTAGCACACGAACAAACAAGGCAGGCACTCAACTGATAATGTACTTTCAGAACGTCAGATGCCGTAAAATTGGCGAGTGTTCTGTCGAACTACACTGATTATTTGTCGAACGGGAAGCTGGCGTATGGATGAGAATTGCTGCGCCACATGCACCACCATGCCAGGGTGGGAACATGGGAGCCTGGCAACTTCTTCAATAGGCAGAAAGTCCGGCGCGCTAGTTTCAAACAGCACGCGGTCTAGCGGCACTTCGCGAACGACTTCTACGAGCGGTGCATTTCCCGGCAAGCCCAGCTCAGGGGTTAGGCCGAGATATAGCCGTGGGAACATCTGGAGCCAAAACTTTGCTTCGAGCCAACCGCCGGCGAATGCTTGCAAGTGAAGTGGGTGGTCAAACCCAACAGTCTCTCTTACGTGGCGAACAGTCTCGTGGTTTGCACCCCGGGAGAACATTACCACCGGAAGTTGGCATTTGGCAGCAAGAGCCAGCTGCCGGCGGAAGGCATGTACCTGTTTCTTCAAGTCAGTTGAGCAGTTATATATGTCCAGTCCAATTTTGCCCACAGCAACCACGGCATCGTGGCCAAGGGCACGGGCAAGAGACTGCTCCGTAGCATCTGTGTATTTGCGAGCATCGTGTGGCGGGCACCCAAACGAGCCCCAGAGGCAGTCTTCTTGCAGGAGGGGCGCCCACTCGTCGCAACGTCCGAAGACGGCACTGTCGCTGAAGTTTGTGATACAACCCGCATAGCAATATGGGAAGCTCTTCCTATTGTTGAGCTGGAACTCGGCGAATGACCCCGAATGGCCTGTCATTCTGAAGACCCTTTGAAGATCGCAGCACGTGTCAAGTATGCCATCATCCCATGATGCATAAAAAGGCCATGACCTTCTTGCTGCAGGCGCGGTATCATGTTCACAGGGATACATATTCCTAAGTGCTACTGCGGTCGAAAAACACGTTCCTCTCAACGGCGCTCTTTCTTCTTCTTCTTCTCCCTCGGTGGATATGGCACATACCCACATTGGGAGATTGGCCAGAGTTCATTGCAGGTTTAAGAATAAAATGCATGATATCGATTTATACTGTGAGATAGCGTATTAATTATCAATTAGCGTTGCGGAAATATTTTGGAAAAATGTGAGGTGATAAGAATAGAAATCAATGAAAGAAATTTTAAAGCATGCAAAAAAATGCGTTTATATGTTTGAAGCGCACGCGTTTTCTTCATCCAGGGATTGTTAGCTAGCAGTACATTGTCGGGTGCTTTTGTAACTAGGGTGGGTTCCAGCCACGAGAGTCCATTCGATGAAAAATTTACTGGATTTTAGAAAATGACGTGAAGTGCGCCAAAATATGTATGATGAAGATGATACTTTACTGACGACTTCCTTTGTAACGGGTGGACACTGTGTTGGCGTCCCAGTCGTTGAAAAATAAACCGTCAACAATAAAGGCTTGTACATTAAAATCAGTAAAACATTTCCTACACGAACAGTTCTTACGCACTAGCGCCTACAATTCGGAAGGCCTCCTTTTTGTCCGGTGCACAAAGCGAGCTCTTTACACTACCGGTTAAGTTACCAGAGGGTTCACGTATAAAAAATGGCGGTTTTGATTGGTAAAAAATTGGGTATACATCAATAGGGGTAGCGTCCGTGGCCATTAATCATTCAATTCAAGCGGATGCTATGACGCACACAAACACATCAGGCGACCCACCACCTTCCTCTCTACCCCCAGATCCGTTCCTGTCGCACGTTTCCGATTCTCAATATCTGCGCCAGCGAACACGCGCTCTCATTCCTCCGTGTTCGCACCCTCTCCTCCGTAATCTTACTCGGCAGGAGGCGGTATCAGTGCGCCGGATTCGGGCAGGGGCGGCTCTGACTCCATGTGTAAGTCATCGTTGGCGTGATAAAGACCTGCCAGTGACTGACAGGTGCCCTCACTGTGACACTGCACATGAGATCTGCGATGTGCGTCACTTGTGGGCGTGTCCAGCAACGGCTCCATTTTGACAACGGCTACTCATGAATGTGGGCCTATGGTGGAACCGCGATTGTGATTACGAGAAGTGGACAATGGACAAGGGCTACACCGCCAACCTCTGCGAATACCTAAGTGCAACTGGACTTCACTCCTTCTTTTAACTTTCTATCTCCTGCATCCCGTTCCCCCTTTCTCAACTTATGCCTTGTGGCAAACTTTTCGAATAAAAAAAAAAGGAAACTGCGTCTAAATTGCAAACTTTCAGATTGTTAATAAATACGCAAAACCTACAAAATGAAATTAGTTAAGGACATGCAGTATTGAGAATTCTTAGCGATCAAAGCTATATAGTTAATTAAGGTGGAAAATAAGAAAAAGTGGTTTACAAAAGGCAATGACGGCAATAGCAGAGAGCTTCTTTGACCCCTTCTAGATGGGGCGACAATTCATGGAAACTATGCAAGCAGCTAGATGTGAAAGACAGGGCTGTGTATGCTGTTGCGGTGACCCACCTCCGCTAGGATTAAGATCCACCGATCTACCTGCATGCGGTGGCACCGGTCTGGCCTTAACCGTGACTCAAACGGCAGCAAAAGCGGCGGAATAGGCGTCCTGTGGAGGGCCGATTCTTCTTGGACTGCGCTCAAGAGCACATGCAGTGACCAGTCGTCTCCGTGAGGTAATAGCGCTCGCTTGCGTTGGAACGAAGGCTAGGTTGATCTTTAGCGACAGTAAAACTGCTATCAGGAATATCGGAAAAGGCAGGGTCCCGCAAGAAGCCGCCCGAATTCTAACAGCTGCAGCTAAAATCGATCGCAAAATAGCCCTAATTTGGGTTCCAGCACCACGCGTCCGTCCCCGGTAACGAGGCGGCCCAAGATTTAGCCCGAAATCTCTACTTCCGGGCAAACGTGGAGTCGCCCGACTGCCAGGAGATGAACGAACGTTTGCAAACCATTAAAGAAATAATCGAAAATTATAGAATAGGAAGACTTCTTGACCGCCACCGGATCCTAGCTTAAATAATAAAGAGGCCATATCCTGGCGGCGATTACAAGCCGGAAATTTCCCAAACCCTGTCTGGTTGTTTCGCACCCAGATAGATGAGAGGAAAAGTGAAAATGTAAAGCTTGCGAAGCGAAAGGGACCCTCGACCATATACTTTGGGAATGCCCTAAGTCTCCGGGCGCTAGGGACAAAATTAAAAGCAGAGAAGCCTGGGAGACCCTGCTGCGAAGCGAAGTCCATGCATGCTGACCAGCAAAGAGCCGTCCGCCTGGCTGATGGCCGCGAATAACCAATGTATATTCTCTAGTAATTAGTCGCGGAGGTTCCAACCCCCGTTACTCAGGCCTGCGTGCCGTGAGCGGGCAGTAGGGATCTTCTAAATCGGTGGAAAATAGGTTTTAATCATCATCCCGGGTTTGATCCCGACCGCCAGTGGCTGCGTTTCGGTGGAGACGAAACGGAGAGGCGTCCGTGTGCTGTGCGATGTCAGTGCACATTAAAGAACCCCAGGTGGTCGAAATTGCTCCGCGGCCCCCCACTACGGCTCCTCTTTTTCTCTTTCCACTTTCATTCCCACCCTCCTCCCTTCCCTTACGGCGGGGTTCAGGTGTCCATTTTACAGACACTGCTCCTTTCGTTTCCTGTGCACCAATTATTATTGTTATTATTATATTACATATTTGTGCCCAAAGAGAAAGGCCACAGCATCATCATCGTCATCAAAGAGAAAGCATATAATTAATAAAACAGGGAAGGGTAACTATACTAGATCTAGTAACGTTGGGGGAAGGTTACATCAGCATCATCATCACCCGAAAAATGCATAAAAAAACCTAGCCACTTTTTGAAGCGGAGTTAGCCAACTGGCATGATCCAAATACCAAAAGCTCTGCTGCCGACGGCACTTGCGGGCAACGTTGCTTGCGGGTGGTCGCGATGCCTATGGATTGTACCCCGGCGATTTTAGATCAACGCACTGCCGCTTGACAAAAAAAAAAAATGTTTAAGACGTGGTTAAGAAAAGATGAGGTATCAAAAACTACGAAAGGCCGACAAACAAATAAAAGCAAAAAGACGAAAAGTAGAAATGCTTTTCAGCGACATGCGATTGCCTTTATTTGCCGATTACAAGTGACGTCACCATCCGTAAGCATCCGGGATGTTGCTACTGAAGCTTGTTAAAAGCACGGTGTAAAAATTATTCTTACACCGTTGTTAAAAGTAGTCACTCTTTTTAAACTGGCTTTCTTAGATCATTCTGGTTTACTTTAGCCAAGGTGAGAATAGAGGTGTGCGCCGAGAAGCCGGCCCGCTGCCGCCGCCGCTGTTTTCTTTCGGCGTGGTTGGGTGAGTGAATAAACTTTATTCAATTAAGACAAAAACAAAGCTAACGTAAGTGGGCCCTTAGTCCAGAGCCACAAAACAAAGGCACACGAGGGCCCTCCAACATGCCACCGCCCTTCAGGTGGAGCGAGCCACTTCCGAAGAAGTGAACTAGGTCGATAATTGGGCGCGCGCGCGTAGCTTAAATAGAGGTTAAGGTTTTTTCAATATGTGCGAGGGAGCAGTGGGGCCTCTATGGCAAAAAAGTTATCTTGAACTTGTGCGCGACCTGCTCGCGTGATCCCTGCTCTAATGTGTCACTCGCAAATAGCGGATGTGTGAGGAAGGTATTAAAGAATGAAAACGATTGACGGCGATGACTGAAAATCACTTGTGGTGACCAATATGTCAAACGACGACTTGAAATGACCTCAACTGATTGGAAACTTTAGTGAAATGGCTAGGCATGACTCACCATTACTGCTAATAACTAACGACCACTATATCAAACGATGACTGGTAATGAGTGCAACTGATTGGAAATGAGTAAAAATGCTCAGCGATGAGTGGTAAAAACTACAATGACCAGGCATGACTCATCATGACTGGTAATGACTACGAAACGATGAATATGTAAAGCAACGACTTGTAATGGCCGCAACTGATTGGAATGAGTAAATATGCTTATGTATGAGTGATAACGACTACAATGACCAGGCATGACTCATCATGACTGGTAATGATTTCGGAACGACCAATATGTCAAACGACGACTTGTAATGACCACAGCTGGTTAGAAATGAGTAAAACTTCTTAGCTATGAATGGTAATGACTAGGCATGCTCGCATCATCCCTACGGAACGACCAATATGTCAAACGGCGACTTGAAATGACTGTAACTGATTAGAAATTAGTAAAAATGCTTAGCTGTAAGTGGTAATAAATACAATGCCTAAGCATGACTCATCATGACTACGAAACAATCAATATGTCAAACGAGATTTAAAATGACAGCGCTGGAAACGACAGGAAGCAAATGGTAAAAAGCAAAGAGCAAGAGGTAAATGATTGAAGGTAAAAGGTAGGCTTTCGCCGTTCTACTATTAAGGGACGTCTAATAGGCCCTTTAATTGTTTGCAGTATCCAGCTGCGTTTAATATTATGAGCTCTCCCTTCAACTTGCCTTTCTCAGGCTTGAATCATGCAATTTCCTATCAACACAAATCAAACAAAATAAAAAGCAACAAACATGATCAGGGACTAAGACGAGACTTCTTTGGAGGGGAGGAGGCGGGTCGAGTTTGCTGTTTTCTTATTGCATATTGGTATTTTTAATTATATTTGACTTTCTACTTAATTTTGTATTTTGTCACTTGCTGCATGGCAGGAGCTCCTCCACGGCCCTTGTTGGAGTAAGACATTTTTAAATTCGAAATAAATTAAAAAAATGGCTTTCAAAGACAAACACAGAGATGCTGTAATGTAGTTTTACTTGTGCCATTAAGTGTACCCTGTACTTTAATTTGGCCCCTTGTGTGTTTTTTTTTTTTTATATACCATAGGCCGTGTGACGATGAAGTACGCAAACGAACAATGACAGGCTTTAGGAGAAGCAGCAAAAAATGGCCCCTTCTACTGTTTCAACGGGATCATCGGGAGCCCTGGCACCCTGATATTACCCAGTATCAGGTCATATATTGGATCTTGCAAGCACAGTACTGCACGTGCTTGCAAGATCCAATATATGACCTGATACTTCCGCTGTAATATAGGGTCTGAACCTGCAACTGCGCAGCCTGAATGATTATGTTGCACGTTTACAAACTAGGGGAGTAGATCCGAGAGTGTATACGAGATCAAGAAGACTAAAAGTAAAAAATTCGAAGCGCGCTCAAACTTGCTAGTTTGCGGCTAGCAGTTGATGGTTTCCGGCACCTATAGCTAGGGAACTAAACTGCTTGACTAGTGTCCAGTTAGCCGCTAGCCTCTTCATTGGCTCCACCAACAACATGTGACCAGCACTGCTACCCGTTCCACAGCTCACAATTCACAACGGACAAAAACCTTAGCTCTCGTCTCTTTTTTTTTTTTTTTTCTCGGCAGACTTGAAACATCTATTTGAGTTTAGTCAATAAAATAATGATTTCTGCGTATATGTCCACTGTGCGTGGTGGTGCTTGGGGCTTCATTGAAACAGCCATACACATAAAAAAAAAAATGGAATGCAACTGAAATCGATATCTCCTTTTTATTATGAAACAGTTGCAACGTGTAAGTTTTAAAATATGTTTTCCACAACTGGTTATTTCTTTTTCAGAAATAATTTTATCTCTGTATGAACATTGCCTTTCATTTTTAGTGTTCCGTGCTTACCTCACTGAATTCACTGACGAGGAGTCAAGGAAATAGGCGAACTTGAATTCTGCTATCATAAATATTGCAGCTATAAAAGATGTTCGCATCCGGTCGAGAAAAAAAAAACTTTTTTTTCTTCGAGGGAAAGTGGTAAGGAAAAATTGCTTCATGATAAGGTTAACATTCAGAACACTTGACTGCACTTACTGTCAATGCAGTTAGGAGCTTTGCGTTATTTCATCTACTGATTGGCTGACAGCACAAGGGCCGGCTAACAGAGGAAAATATTTACCACCTTTATTGTAATCTGCTTCCGACAGTTTTTTTATATACATAAAACACGGGACATGAAACTCTGTGGTTGGCTTAGATTCGGGGATTTCGTAGTCGTGTATAAAATACGACATAAAATTACAAAATTCTCGAGCTAATCAAGCGCGCGTGTACAGGATCGAGTTGTAGCTGGTGGGATCGCTCTAGCCAAGGGTCCTGCATGAAGCGATGCATGCTGGGTAATCCACCATGAGTACAGTTTTTTTTTTTTTTTTTTAAGGGGGGGGGGGGGGGGGGGGCGGCTTAGACTCGCCGTTGGCCTATATTCTTTTTTGAATTCCTCTTAGTCTTGTGTGCGTGCGCGAGCGTCGGCTGCCTGTTTCCTCGATTTCTGCCTCGCCATGGATCGAGCGCCAGCCGGGCTATTCGGCGGTGAGTTCTCGTACGCTTGTTCAGTTCTCATATACGAACACTTTCGCATTCTGAAAGAAAGATGCAGCTTTTGTTTCGGTTTCCACGCCGCCACTAGGGGCCATACCGCCGCCACGGCAATGGCCACGCCGCCACCGACTAAAAACGACCGGCACGCCACTGCCGGTCGAACCCGGTACGGCGCACTCCTCATTGCCCCTACTAAGTTTTAATCTAGCCACCGCAGCCGAAGCCCCAATCCCGTTGTCCGTTGCCTCTCGCTGTCCTGCTAAGGTTCTGCTGTAGCCACAGCTGTCAGCTGCTGCCAAGAGTTTAGCAGTCAGCGGGTCAAGCGGTGCACGTTGGGTTACAGCGGTTGGCGTCGCCGGGCCGTCGGCGCAAACTGCTTGGCGTGCCGCCGTGATTGTGCACGCGAGTGGCGTTGATGGCAGTGCGTGGTGTTTCATTTTAGCCGTAATCTGTGGCCGTGTGCACGAATCTGGTCGCCCGCCTGCATCGGCGTGATCGATGCTAGGCCTACCGTCCTTAGCTGGCGCTGGTCGCATCGTCCGCAGAGCATACCACAGCCTGGATTGCGCCAGCCGCGGTCGACCTTGAAGGCTTTTTCTGTCACTCCTACGCCGCTGCCAAGGGGGAACATGCAACTCACTTGAGAGTCTTTGTTTCCAACGCTTGCGTGCGTGTGTGCGTGCGCGAGCGTCGGCTGCCTGTTTCCTCGATTTCTGCCTCGCCATGGATCGGGCCAGCCGGGCTATTCGGCGGTGAGTTCTCGTAGGCTTGTTCAGTTCTCATATACGAACACTTTCGCAGCGGCTACCCTGGCGCTGTTATGTGTCCTGGGCTACCGATTCGGTCTAGTGGCTCGACAACTTGGGTGCGTTCAAGTCCGTCGCGCTTGTCGTATGCAGCAGCTCGCCGAGGTGTCGTTGGCGGAAAAATAGACCGCGTCTCCGTGGAGAGCGCTCAGCGACGGCCGTGCAGAACCAAACGAAATGCTACGGTTACGGCGTTATTGTTTCCCTGCTTCGCTTGAGGCGGGGAGACTTGGAGGAAGCCACGAACGTGACGCCGTATGATGAGTGTAGTATGCATCGCTTTGGCGAACGGCTCGTCGGGTAGGCGGTCGCCCGACGGGTAGGCGGTTTTCCCGTAAACTCGCGCTTTTATATGTCAGCTCATAACACTGCACGCGCAAAACTAGGCTAACTGCAGAGGAAAACGCAGCCTAGCCATTAAATACATTCGTGTTTCTGATATGACTGGATCTGTTACGACATGAGTCACGAAGGTCTGTCAAAAAGCCTGCGGTTCTATCGTCGTGAAGGTCGAAGGACAGAGACGGACAAATACAGCGTCACTCGTCTACACTGACAGAAGTTTGCCCTGTGTTTGTGTTGCATCCAGTAGCTCATTGGTCTCGACCTTATCGGCCGTCGCGCGGTCCGACGCTGAAAGCGGTCGGGTGATGCCAGCACGACTCTACAAGTGGCCCCGTCGAGACCCGACCCTTTATCATCGAGCAGATGGCGCAACGCCGCGCAGCTACCTAGTCACCGCGACCCGCGTGGAGGAAGTACAGTGTATATTTCTCGAAGAAAAGACGGAACAGCCGCTTTGCTTCGGGGCATAGACAAGAAGGCCGCAACTATGAGATAATACTTGGCGTGACCCAAGTCGGAAGTGTGGCGTAAGGCCCGCACGGTGTCCTATAGCATTTTATATATATATATATAATCGCACGAACAGAGCTTTGCGGGCACATGTTCCAGACTTGGTGTTCTTTTTTTCGCCTGTTGAGCACTACACCAATATAGGAAGAAGCTAGTTCAGTGTCTGCAACTGCTTGTGAAAAACCATGCCCCCATCGGATGGTGGTTTATTCGAAGACTTTCCATGTCACCAACAACCTGCAGATGCTGGCTTATGGCACATTTTTCAAGAAAGGTAATGTAGGGCTAGCCGGAGGTTGTTCATAATGGAAAAAGTGGGCAGAATCGTAACGGGCACAAACACACACACACACACACACAAAAACAGGGCAGCACATGCCCTGTGTCTTCCTTTTCCGATGTGCCTGTTACATTTGCGCCCATGGAAAAGACACCAATTTGAGCTTGGCTTTGGTGTCTGAATAGACGCTGTATTCTGAGTTTTTAGGTGGAGAAAAAGAGGCTGCCTCCTCTTCTGGTTGTAAATGTGAAGCAGCTCTCACACCTTGCATTGCACCTTTGCTCTGCTACCAGGCAGTTTTGTGAGACCAAGCGGAAAAGCATTACAAACGGTGGTATTTCAGTGCGTTTTTCAAAATTTCACTGCTCCTTCAAGCACGAAGCATCAAAGCGAATTGTAGGAATTACATGATCAGCCATTGTCAGACCAGGTGTGAGGGCATGCCTTTGGCTATTCCTTGCCCCACCGGGGTGGTGCAATGGTTAGGGCACTCTACTATTGTGCTCAAGGTTGCGGAATCTAATCGTGGCCGCTTTTCGATGGAGGCGAAAAGCAAGGTGCTTGAGTGCTGTGCGATGTCAGTGCACATTTCCGGAGCCCTCCACTATGACGTCTCTCATAGCCTAAGTCGCTTTGGGACGTTAAACCCTATAAACGAAAACAAACTTTTGGCTATTTGTTCAGGCTGGCACAGCTTCAAACAAGCAATCGGAACGTTTGGGTACCGAATAGTTTTGCCCAACTACTTTCTGCTATTAAGTAACCCTGTAGGCCGTGGCTGGCACGCAGCAAGGGTCGTGCCCTTCTTGGAAACAGGCCAGCGTTGAGTGCTCTTGCTCCCTGCTCCTTCATGTATTTGTTATTTGTTGTAGTTCCGGGGCAGGCAGCACTCTAGGTGGGAAGTGTAGCACAAAAACAAAGTAAAACCTCTTTTCGGAGAGTAAAGCCACGTCAACGCTAAGAACGTTCTGCACTGAGGAATTTTATGCCACCGTTACCGGGATGCAGGCACCTGACATGCATCATACTTTCGAAAAACGGAACCCCTCATGCAAAGCATGCGGAGATGAGCTTACAGTGAGCCACATTCTTCTATGTGCACAAAACTTCAGAAGAAAGCACTTCATGCCGTTTCACATAAGGTACATTCTCTCTTATTGCATCTTACTTTTAGTAGGAAATTGAGTTGTAGGTAGGTTATGTCTTTAGGTGTCAGTAATAAAGAACGGAGTTTTGAGCTTCAAAACATTGTCTTTTGGCATGACGGACATTTCTAGCGCTGGGTTTCATGTATTAGGGCCTCAGCTGCTTGTACAGCACAAAACCCAGCTAACAAGAAAAAAAAAAGAAGAAAGTGTGAGATTTATGTCACAATGTTATGATATCCGCAGCATGTATGATATCATTTGCGATAGTTTGGAATCTTTACTGACCTTGTTTAGGGCGCCAGTTGTGTACCTGCTGTAATTTCACTAACTATTACACCTCTTTACAGTAATGATAAACGTCCAGAGGTTGGCTGTTATTTTGAGAAGCTGTGCCGGCATTTAGGGTGATGTGGAGAACCGAGAATGTGTTTTGAGTGTCACCTCACATCCTTGATATTAAATAAGGGTATTTGTATTAGATGTGACAGCTGTCACCATTGAAAATGGTGTGCATGACACTGCCCCAAGTGCAGTTGTGTCATGTGTTACTTGGTAATGGGCACAGGAGTGGCGCCCGTCTGAAGGCGCTCAATGGAGGCCACGCTGACCTGAACCTGGTTATTTCGGAGCTCAGGGATGTGCGGCTTGCCATGAAATCCTTCCTCACTGCACAGAATGCAGGTAGGTCTGCCACTGGCAGCATTTGGTTGAAGAGGTTCTTTGTGTGGTGTTCCAAGTGCAGCGCATGTGGCAGACACCGCCTAGGGAATACATTTTTCTCCGCTTTGATAGAATTAGAAATTTGTTGTGTTCTGTTGCATGTGGTGGATGCAGCAAGTGTCAGATGCTCCTGCATGAAAGGTGCTTAATTGTGGCTCTTTTTATTCGTGCCTGCCTTGCATTCATAACAGATATGTAGAAAGTCATCACCAGCTGAGTTGTTGCCACTGTAAGGCAAAGACCTCTTTTTTGGGGGGCTCTTTTTACTGCTTTCTTGTGCCAGGTTCAGCTAGTTTATTCAGCTGCGTTCCTTAACTGCACCACTTGTGGTCACTGCCGCCTTGGTATCCACCGTCAATCTGCCCTACTGCGCCGATGCAGGAGCTAGGGCGCTCGACTGCTGTGTTCAAGAATGCAGAATTGAATACCGGCCTCGGCAACCGGTTTTCGATGGGGGCGAAAAGCTAGGCGCCCATGTGCTGTGCGACATCAATGCACGCTAAAGAACCCCATGGGGTCGAAGTTTCTGGAGCCCTCCACCATGGCGTCCCTCATAGCCAGAGTCGCTTTGGGATGTTAAACCCTATAAACCAAACCAGCGTCACTCTATTAGTCCACCACTTGTCGTATTTTGTATGTACTGCGCACCCTTCCCAGGTCAGGTTCCTGTTGTCAATTTCAGCTAAATTGTCGACAGCTAGCTTTTTTTTTTCTTGATTAGTTTGTAGCATATCTTGGGTTAACTGAGCACAGCATTGCATATCAGCATCATATTTCAAGTTCAAATGTGAATGGATGGCTGTGTGTTCATCCCTTGTCAATTGATTTGCTGCCTTAGGCAATAGCAAAGCTTATCAGTATGGCAGTACAGCTGAGCATGCTTCTAGGCTCTTTGGTGTGTAGCAGTTGTTGCTCGTTGTTGGTATTTTGGAGGGTTCTATATTTGTTGTTATCACTCAGTGCAGCAGTTAGTTGGCATGAAAGCAGCTTTTTTGTGTGTGTGGCAGCTAGCCAGGTTCTTTGAAAGGCATGCGTCTATGCATTTTTAGTAGAGTATATTAGAAGCATAATGAGGTGTGAAAAAAAAGTGCATTTAGGAGTGACGCTACTTGCGTAGCCTTTCTCTTCAGGGGCAAAAGGGAGAAATTGCGATTGCAAAGTGCTCTTTTTCTTGTGCACCATATTCTGCCTTGGCTTCACGTGCTGCTTCCCGCTGCAGCGCATCTGCGAACAATGTCTTTGCTTCGTTAGGCTGTGTGCACTGAAGTGGAGTTCCTCATGCTGTCATTTCACGGTAGTGGTTGCTACGCCAATTGTTGGGGAGCTTTCTGGATGAGTTTGGTTGCTTGCACTGCTACTTTCCTCCTCCTGTGTTTGAATCGAAAAGCAGGGCACGGAATCGTTGAACAGTTTTTAAGGCCACTAACTTTGTTGGCACAACAGAAAGCTGTGGTGCTTAATACTATTGTGCCAGAGAAGCCACATAACGTAATGACCTTTATTGCATTTCTGATCTGCTTAGTTGTTTGCAAAATTACTGTGACTGTTGCTTTGGTCCTGGTATGCGTTTCTGCCCATTGGCAAATTCTAACTGGCTTGTTGAAGATGAGGAGCGCTAGGCTTTTATCGCCACCGAAGCTGCTGCTATTGTGTTGCACTGTGGTCGACACGCTTGTGACTCATGGTCGGTTATGGTTTGCTGTGCTCCCTGCAACAATAGTGACTCAGCCTGCAGACTGGCTGTGCAACAGCAGGAGCATTTTTATCTGGGCAGCCCCTCTTAAAGCAGAATGATAGCGGTAGCTGTGTTTGTTCTTTCCTTTTTTTTATTGCTTTGGGGAAAAGGTGGAACGTGGTTGCCACATTTGGATGCTATCTCTAGCCGTTTAGTGCACGCTTTCACATACGTTCAGACTGCATGAGCTGTTCCTGTGGTTTGCATTGTTATACACTTATCACGTGTTTGCAGTCTCTTGAAAATGTTGGTGACACTGGTCGATGATTATTTTTTGACAAACATGGCTTTGTCCTTCTAGATACTCTGGAAATGTAAATGTCAGTGTCTGCATGCTTCTACAATCAGATTGAGTCTTGTCTCAAAGTGAACAAGCACCCTCAGTTGTATCACACAGAGCTTAAATTTAGAGTATTTGCTCCCCAACTGTGTGTGCCCTCAGTGAAGGCACATAACGAGGCAGCTATATTTGTGCTGTGCGAAATTGATACTCAGAGTTACACACATACTTTAACAGTGATGTTATGCAAGCTTAGCAGTGTCTGCACTATAGTCTATTGTTTGTTAGGGAAAGAAAAGTTAATTTCAAGCCACTTGTGGTTCATAGCGTATTATAGTGCTGAACTTTCGTTTCCGCTTTATTGCCATTCGCCTATGGTGCGGGTAGTAAAACGGCACTTTCTGAGCTTGTGTTGTTGTCATGCGGTCATATTTGTCATTTCTATTTTTGAATGATGTTCATCAAAGTTCATGTAATTGTAACTGACATCCATGTTGTAATTTACCATGGTGGCTCAGCAGCAGCGGTAGCCATATTTCTATAGAAGAAAAAGTACAGAAGTGCTCGTGTACTAGCAGTTTGGCGCATGGTAGTAACCCCAGATGGTGGTAATGGCATAACCATGAAGTGCTGGCTCGCAGAAATATCTAATCAGTTTTGTGTGGGAAAGTATCCATCAGCAGCTCCCCTGTATATGCATCATCGTTGCTTTGGTAGAAATACCATTAGCGTGGTAATGAGTTTGGAGTTGGGCTATTGGAAGCAATATATCTAATGTATTGGATGTGTATAATGGGCCTTTTGTTCTCAAGTCTCACCTCTTTATATACTGCTTTTAATGTTGGCTCCTTTTTACCTTTGCTTCTTGCCACAAGGGATGGTTGCTTTTGTGTTCAGTCACTGCTACTTGTTATACCAGTTGATGTTAGCACAGCATTATGCAAATGTCAGTATTGCTATATAGCAGGGGTAACACTCAGGTGAGTGTGGTGACAGCCTGCAGATGTAAGTCCGTTTCATGTATTAGTTGTTTTTTTTTATGAAAGGTAGTGGAGTAGTAGTAATGAAAAAATTGGGGTGTGTACTCAATGCATGTTTCGTGATCCTAAAGGCAGAACTCTGGAAAAAGCGAAAGGCAGTTTACTGCCTAGGCCCAAAACCACATGACACATTTTTTGGAGTTTTTTTTTTTTTTTTTTTTTTCTCCACTGCATTTTTCATGTGGTGACATTTTTAATAAAAATCTAATTTTATTCAAGTTACAATTTAATAGTGATATGTCGGACTTAGCTTCACTTGCCAGTTCCTTTCGTGTATATTGTGTTCATATGAGTGGCCTTAAATTTACTTTGCAAATTCATGCAGTCTACATGTACTTTGAACATGATTTTGGCGATATAGGAGGTTACTGTTATGTAACGCATTTTGCAGCCGTCGGAAAACAGAGTGAGCATCAGGAGGCATAGTCCTCCCTCCTGCACAATACTCACACAGACATAGTCATCCGCAGTCACTTGCTTGCCGTGTTTCGATATCTTGTAAGTGCAAATCTTAGATAAAAGTGCTAGCAGGAGGGCTGTTCAAAGTTGCTACGCTGAATTCCATCTCTTTGAAACTGCTCAGACACTGTCCAGAGAAGAGTGAAAGCCTTGCATGAGTAAAAACGAAGTTCACCAACTTTAACCGGCTCATCAGAAGTCAGTGCATTATCAAGCTCATTATCAAGTGCATTATCAAGTGCATTATCAAGTACATTATGTACTAGGCCCGAAGACATGGGGATTCTTTTTTGCTCACCAAAGCAACGCACCACTTTATGGTCACGGATGTAGGCAGAGCAAACAAGAGCGCTAGCTTTGACTGTGCTGCGCCATATGTGTGAAGCAGAGTATATTGTCGGTTAAATCAAGCTGTTTTCAGTGGGGGAGCAGTCGTGGCTAACTAGATTTGGTTACTTGCAGTGGCACAGGACATGGTGCTGTGGGCTCAGGCCGACGAGAACAGGATCATCCAGGTGAGAGCAGCAGCCTGTCTGAAATGCATGCAGGGTCCCAGCCTACTTGCCGATTTCATTTTTCTGCCAGGGAAGCTGCAGGCTCTTTCTTGCTATCCCCGAATATATTAGTGCTGGAAAAGCGGCCCGAAAATGTGTCTGCCCCTAAAAGGTGACTGTGCTTGCATAGAAATTTCGTTTCATGATGAAAGGGGCTGTACTGTGACAAGAGCTTGCATTCTTGCATTCATTACACGTAAGCATCGTCATGTCATCCGGGCAAGGCCACTTGAGCATATTGGCCAAACATGCGTGCAGAGAACAGTATTCTGCGTGGATGCTAAAGGAAGGCCCTTATATTTAGTGGGGTGTACAGTCTGGCTGTGGTAGTGGAGCCATCTAGTGGAGACTGTTGCAGTGTGTTCGCTTTCCGTAATATGGAGGTTCAAGAAGGGTAGAAGTGTGCTTGGGTTTGGGGCAGAGTTTGCAAATCTGTGTTCTTGTGGAAGAGATTAGAAGTGGGGTCAACTGTTGTTGTTGCATGTCTGGGGCATCCATAACATGTCTATTTTTTGTTGCGAGGAGTGTACGGTGTCATCTGCCAGCATTTGAGAACGCCACATTGTACAGGCATTTGCATGGAGCAAGGTCAGCCGGTGCCAGACTGAATGGTGGGCCCCAGCGGGCTCTATCCAATCCTTGCTCAGACAAAATAGCAGAGCCGCTGTCTCTCTAGAAACTGCTCTCACTGGTTAGACATGGCGAATGATGAATTGGTACTCAGAAACTGCCCAGACTTTTTTTTTTGTTTTTTACATGTTGCTGTTTAGAGCTAGGGCTGTCTCCTCATTATTTGTGTTCTCCGCACACACACTTTGCCGGTTATATTCCAGTGGTTACGTGAATGATGGGGGAAGCGTGTGTGGACATTTTTCTTGCTCTTTTTGCAGGATGTTATGACGCAGCTGGCCGAACTGAATGCCCTCTGGACGGACATCCAAAAGGACTTTGTGGGTGAGTGGATATGCGTCATCACCTTTTGTACCTTGCGTGCGTCAGCAGCACAGTCGTGCATGCATCTTGTGAACAACACAGTCTGTGGCAGCATACTTTGACTATGTTCTTCGGAATGACTCTGTGCCCACGTGTGACTGAGTGCTGTGTTGAGCCAGTTGTCAGAATGCGTTTGTGACAAGCTTTGCCTAAGGCAAACAGTAGTTGAAGGGACCATGAGAACTTGTTTGCCTAATTGGAATCGGCCCACCAAGGAACGGAGTGGCCTTGCACTGAAGTGGCCCTGCAGTGCCAACTGGCTTTAGCATGCAGTGAATATAGAAATGACGAAAGAGCTCTTGTGTCTGTATTTTTTTGTCCCTCTCATGACTTATACTTCGACATAATACTCATCACTTGGTTGCTAAAACTGAAACCAAGGCAGGCGAGAAAAGAAATTTTATTATATGTTATTTAGTGGTTGTAGGCAAATAGTGCATGGTGATCCATGTGTAGTAAGGCCTAAAGCATCATCACAAAGATGAAAACAGCACCACCAAAAATTAGCTATCAAACCCCTTTGAAGACTCTAACATCGTTTCGTGATCTGCGACAGCAAAACTACCATACGAAATTACAGTCGTGGGTTGATTGCTCCCCAGGCAATTCGAATATTACAGCAATCACCAATCTCTCGAACTATACAGCTGATTTGGACTCCAGCGCACACTGGCGCTCCCGGCAACGAATCCGCCCATGCCATGGCTCGAGGGCTCTACCACCGAGCCGGCGGCAGAGAGGGGGGCTTGGAGCGGGGAGCATAGAGTGTGCCAAATCTTACACAGAAATTCTGCATCATTATAGACTCAGTAGACGGGTGGTTGCTGCTCCAGCCCCTACCCTAAATTGCAGGCAGGCCGTCGCCTGGCGTCGCCTTCAGACTGGGACATTCCCACACCCGCTCCTGGTGAGCCATATGCTCCCAGGAGAAAGATCTGAATTCTGTGCAAACTGTGACTCGAGAGGGACCCTCGAACACATCCTCTGGGACTGCCCCTTTTCTCCCGGGAGGGATCTAAATCTGACGCCGCAACTCTGGGAGACCATGCTGGTCTGCTCGGACCCTGGGCTGGGACGCTGCCGGCCAACAATGTCTGCCGGCCTGCGTCTGAGGCGGGGCACCCGCCATCTATCCCAAGCGACGGAGGGCCGGAGCCTCTTCATCCGCTGGAATAAATAAAAAGTTCTGCTCTCTCTCTCTCTCTAACATGCCCTCGCAAGGAAGATGACTGAAAGGGGATGAAAAGGGCAGGGCCCCGACAGAGTCTGCTACGCTTAAATAATTGATTGACATTGTGATCTTGTTTCTGGCACCTAAGCACGGTAGAATTTAGAAATAATGTTGGGAATAAAACATGATAAAAATGGCACATCTAATTGAACATAACAGGTCATGTTTACAGATTCCCAGAACTGTTTTTGGAATGCTGAAATCACTGAAAACCTTCACCTGCTCTTTACGTAGAGGCGCAGCCAGGCATTGAGAGGCGTACTGGCAAGTCACTGTAGATACATTTGTGTGAAGAAGACACAGCTCACTTGGGGAGTAGATGTATAATCTTTGGCACGTTGTTGACTTCTTCGAAGTGTTGTGTCTGTGGAGTGACTGTGGGCAAGATTGATGTCTGTGCTGCAATTCCTAGAGATGTTTGCGTTTGTTTAGTGGACTGCTTGGGAAATTTCAATTTCTTTTTGTGGAGGGAAAGTCATGTGCTTTAGTTGCTTTTGAAGAGGAGAATGTTTTAAAAGCAGTGAGAGAAGAGAAGCAGGAAAACTGGCGTCTATGATCTGGTGTTCGGTTGATGTGTATAAACAGAGGGTGGGGTTGTTCATCAGGTTTTGTGAGGGCTCTTGCTTTTACTGTCGGCAAACGCTGTCATCCCCCTCCTTCCCTCTTTCCCTCCAAATGTTGCACAGTGTTTTGAGGTCACGGGGACTGCTGTCCTGTGTGTTGCAGAGCACCTGAAGACTTTCCGGCACCAGTTTGAGCTGATCCTGGAGGGCGAGAAGCAGGTGGACCATGCTCGCAGTGCGCTGGCTGCTTGCGAGCAGAAGGAGCTGCGCATCAAGAAGGAGCTCAAGAGGGCCGCCAAGGTGCGTGTGGCAGCTGCTCTTCTTGAGGTGGCTCTTTTTGGA
>JAJIZL010125373.1:5397-67729 GCA_023969395.1 Amblyomma maculatum
TATGAAACTCACATGGAAACAGCATGCATTCAGCTGAAAATGACCCAGTCATTTTAAAGCATAATACAACAATAAAAATACAAAGCATATCTGATTAGATTGAATTACACATACTTTGAATGTAAACATCAGAATAAAAAAGAAAAAGTTTATGAAGTATATACTGCACATATTTCACGACTATCAAGATTTACAGAAATATTTACTGTAGGAATAAATCTCTCAACACTGATATGGAAACATTCATCAGTAAACATAGTTTTCTTGTAAATCATTTATTATACTTGGTAAAATCTGTCGTAGCATTTGGTTGCCATAGTTAGTTCGTCTGCGCTACCCTGCCAAGGGTTCAGGATGCCTAGATGTATATAAATGCCTGTTTGTTCGTACATTTGCCAGATTAATGATAGGACTAGCGTTCTGTTTCTTTTCAGCTGACAGCATTTTACAAAGGCTTTATTTATTGAAATTTTACATGTTAGTTATTCTGAAATCCCTGAGCCAAATATCTTGTGCACAGTCTGGTTTGGAAATTGTATTAATCCGAATTATGCTATTTTGCATTGCTGCCAATTTTCTAATGATTGTTGATGCTTTCTTACCCCATACTAAAAAAAACTGCCGTCTATTTGTGATAAAATCAATGCATGATACATATGCGGTCTTGTTCTAAGAGGAAATAAGGCTTGAGTGCTGTATAAAAATTCTATAATGCGAGGTAATCTCGTTATGACGTGATTTGTATGAACTTCCCACAGCATGTATTCTGAAAACTATACTCCAAGAGTTCTAAATTCTGTGACGATTTTAATAGGACAGTTTCATATAATAATTTCCTTTCCAGGTCGAAAAATAATAGCCTTAGTATTTTGTGCATTAACAACCAATTCATTGCAGGCGCACCAAACATGAAGTTTTCTTAAAGTACTGTTTGAACAATTGACCAGCATTCCATAATCATTTCCCTCAGAAAACAAGCTGGTGTCATTGGCGTAAATTATGAATGTGTAATTATCAATCAATGCTAACAAGATCATTTATATAATAAATAAATATGGCTCCAAAATGCGACCCTGGGGAACACCGGAAAACGCAAGTTTAAGTGAGGAGATACTATTTACTATGCTAACTGGACTACATGCGATTTCAGATTCGATTCAATTACTTTCAAGGAAACACCGTGTAAACCATAAAATTCAAATTTCTTCAGTAGAATACTCCTGCTAAGGGAATGAAATGCTTTTGCGAAGCATACGAAAACAGCCAGTACATGCCGTTTGTTTCAACTTTTTCTAGAATAAACTCTTTTCGATGAAGTAGGGCAAGCTCAGTTGAACGATTTTTCCTTGACCAATTTGAGATTCGCTCATAATGTGTTTATCTGTAAACAACAACAACGGCGTTTTCGAAAATTTTAGGAGCAATAGGTAGTATGAAAATTGGTCGGAAATTTGCTGACCTGTTTTGTCCCCTTTTTTGTGCACAACGCAAACTTTCGCACATTGAAGCTTTGTTAGAGATATTCCGCTTATCACAAAAACATTGAAAATACGGGTAAGAGGAATGGAAATAATGTCAGCAACAAATTTCATTAGGTGGACTTGATTGTCAATGATATCAGTGGAGCTAGTATGTTTAAATCACATGGTTTATGGAAGGAATTTCTATTTCTGAAAATGGACTGATATTATTCGTCTCAGGACAACTCTCTGTCAATTATTCAGTGCAGTCCACTGATGTTGTCGAAAAATGTGAAGTTACTACATAGTCGTTGAAAACATTAGCTAGATATCCGCACCTGAAAATTTTCTGCATTCATAACAATATCCTGAATTCTTTTTGTCACTTGTAAATTTTGGAATATTTAACTTATTTGTTTCCACATAACGGTCGCAATGGAGGGATCTAGAAAAAGGTTATTAAATATGCATCTCTGGCATGCTTAGGCTCCTTATTAAGTATATTACGGTATTTTGTTTAAGCTTTCAGTAGTTCAGGATCTTGTTTTAGGAATGCCTCATACATCCTACACTTTGTTTTTATTTATCCGAGTAAATCTCGGCTGATCCATAGTGTTCGGAGCTCCTTGGATTGAGATATATGCTGAAGTGGAAAGCTTGATACATAAATGTTTCTAAATAGGTACAAAAATGTCATCAAAAGATGTGTTTGCATTATTAGATGAAAGCACGTTCTCCCAATATACAGTTGAGGTTTGTTGACGAAAAGTGTTTAGGTCTTTGGCTGAAAAATATCTCGAATATTGTAGCCATTCAATATTTGATAAATTCGAATGGCTACAAATACAGGTAAGTGATCACTAAGGTCGGATGATATCACTTCAGACATGAAATCTAGGATGGTAGAGCTAACAAGAAAAAAATCTAAGTTTTGAGGAACTGGTGGAAATTCTAGTTGCCGAAGAAATAACATTCTTGAAGTCATAACTCTCATACTACCTTTTCATTTTTCTTATTTCACGAGTGTCGGCCATCATTTCGACGTTTAAATCCCCGCCACAAATTTCTTTGAGCTATTTATAGATACAGTATTGAAACAGAGGCTCTACTGAAGAAACAAAACATACCTTGGTTACCATCTGGTGGTCGGTACACTACAGAAATTACATGGTTACTCATTGCAACAGTCGACAATTCACGTTGGTCGTTCGAAAATGTAAATTCAGGCAAGAGGTCGCATCTAAGATGCTTTTTTTCTAGCAAAGGAACACCACCACCACGGTGTAATGAGCGATTATGGTAGAAGACATCACATAGGGGTATTGAAAATTTGTCACCTCGAATATACCATGTCTCTGAAAGCCTAACGACATCATACGAAAAGCCAATATTGCTAAAAAATAAATGTATATAATCCTCTTTATTTCTAGCAGACCGGTTTTTAATAGGAAAAACATTTAAACCTTCTAGTTAAGGGTTAACAATTTGTAACGAGCCCGCCAGGCGAAAAGCTCGCATGAAAAGATTGAAGGTCTTTAATGAGACACCTAAAAAAGCGCCATGAGGTGAATTTTACACTTCAGAAAAACGGCTGTGTCGCCTTCTTTTCGTCTGACGAGGACTTTGTCACCACTCTGCCGAACATAACGATAGTTCACTTCGTGTGCCCATTGTTTCTCCTCCCAGAGGAATGTTTGTGTTTGCTTAGTCAGTTTATCTTGGAAGTACTTATTTTTATTTTCATCTGCGTCCCTCAGATTCTTTCGGTTACTGAACCAGTTATTACTGACAGCTTGCCTAGCGAACATAAGATAGTAAGAGGTGCTACTAGTCACCTATACTAGCCAACAGTAATTGTTTTCGCCTAAGTTTTTTATTATTGAAGGCCAATTAATTTAAAGCCAACTCTTTAGTTACCGCAAGGAAGAAAGTCTTTGATGTACCTTAGTAACTAAGCCTACTCCGCCGTGGCGCGTCTTCCGTTTCCTGGTTGACTCATTCTTCGTATGTGCTCTCGAACTGGTTGATAGAGTCATGCCATTGTGAGAAAATTCGGATTCAGTTGCAGTATGATGGACTGAAGAAACTCAATCAATGGAAGTTATTCTGAAGAAATAGGCTGTTTTATTTCATGTTGCCTAGTACGAATGTTTAAACAAAGTATCTAATGTCTCGTTCTTCGGTCGAGAACTTTTGAACACTAGTAGCGAGAAAATTATGCTCTTTCAGATTGAAGTTGCATTTATATTGTGTATTAGTACGTAATTAGTGCCAGATTAGTTCCTACATATTGACAAGTGTGATAGAGCAATAGGAAAGAGCTGAACAACAGGACGAGGGCAGAAGAAAAACGGAACCACGTTGCAGTGTCGTTGTTGTTGTTGTCCAAATAACTTATGGCACATACCCACAGAGGGGGATCGGCCAAGAATTGGGCAGCAAAGAATTTTTTTTTTAATATACTTGCAATAAAAAAATGATTTGAGGGGTAAAGGAAAGGAAACAAAACGGGAAAATAAGTGACAATAAAATGAAAAGTGGTAACACTCACGGGAGATTGACACTATAATGGTAGAACAAGTGATGCTTAAATATTTAGCAAGGCAAACGATTTGACTCCAGTAAAAATTTTGCATGGCGGTAAAAACAGACCTGTGACTGTGCCCAAGGATGGTGGCGCCAAATGATAACAATGTCGGGCTGCTTAAACTAAGGCCAAGCTGTTGCAATGGCCTTTCCATCAACTGTTTTCTTAACGTAGTAAAGCGGCGGCAAAACAATAAAAAGTGATCTAATGTTTCTTGTTCACCGCAAAATGCGCAGACGGGAGACAGTGCCAAACCAGACCTGTAAAGATAGAAATTTAAAGGTGGGATACGGCATCGCAGCCTTGTTAGTGAAATCTCAAGTTGCCGTGAATGACATAATTTTCTATTCCAAGAATAATTTAGATGCAGGTAGTCATCAGATCTCAAAAGATGTCCTTTTTTCATATTTATTAGAATGTTTCTTCGAAACCTCGCTGCGGTGATGTACGCGGTCGCCGGAAGGATAGATAATACGGGGCCATTAAGGGACTCTTTTGCCAAATTGTCAGCATATTCTATTAAAGTCACATTGCTGTGGCCTGGTACCCATACCATATGTACAATTTTCAAATGTCTAGGGATCAGGGAGACAAAGGTTTTTGCTATTGCAGAATCCACCGACGAAGACAGAGACGAACACAAGAATAGAGAGTCGGAAATTACTGCCACTTTAGAAAAAGAGGAGTCTAGTTTCCGTAAAGCGAGTACCACCGCCAGAAACTCCGCCTCAAAAATTGGGGTGTAGTCCGGAAGCCGGACAGAAAAAGACCATTCTAAATGTGGACAATATATACCCACACCCGCCTTTTCATTACTTTGAGATGCGTCAGTAGCTACAACTAAACTAGCAGAAAGACTTCCTAAATGATTTTCTAATAATCCGTTTAGAATAACGGATGATAAGTTTTTAGCATTATTCGGGAATATGTCGTCAAAGATAATTTCAATAGATGAACCGATGGTTTGTATGGGTAGAATATTAGGAAGGGAAACATTTAAAGGGTCCAGCAAATTTTTGACCATAACAACCTGCGGGGAGTGAAATTTAGACCAGTGGACACCGAAAAAGGAGGTCGGTTGACAGCAAAAAATAGACATAGATCGGTGAAACTCTGATTCATATAACCTTAAGTACGTCTGAACGGTTAGAATTTGTAATCTATATATCAAGGGTGGAACCCGGGCTTCAAGGTAGAGCACATTGTTGGCAACAAATTCTGGAAGTCCAAGATACAACCGAAGCGCATCTCGCTCCAAAAGAACAAGCGGTCGAGTTTTATAAGCTGCTGATCGAGAAAATAAGACTGAACCGAACTCTAAAATTGGACGCACATACATAACATAAATTATTAGAAGGACATCTCTACGCATTCCTGACCTGGGACGACTAATTCGGCGCAACATGCCCACGGCCCGAGCCCCTTTCGTAGCAATATGGTTAATGTGGGGCTGCCATGAAAGATTATCATCATAGGTGACCCCTAAATACTTTAATGGTTTAACCTGTGGTATTATTTGCTGCTGATACATTACAGACAGACTTACAGAATCTTTTATATTAAATACGAGGACTGCGCTTTTGTTGACATTTAATGTGAGACGCAAGCCACACAACCAATCCTCAATAGAGTTTAGGTACGTTTGCAAGTGGAGATAAAGGATTGAATATCCGATGCAGTTGCAAAAAACGCAATATCATCCGCATATGCGTAAGTGCGAACGTTACGATTAACTGGTATTGAGCTGAGTAGTATGTTGAAAAGGACTGGTGAAAGGACTGCTCCTTGCGGCACTCCCCTGGCTTGCTTATATCTGCCAGAATGGACGCCATTTAATGCACAGTAAAACTCTCGGTTTTGGAGGAATTCAGATATCCAGGCTACTAAATAATGTGGAAACTGAAGAGATTTGAATGTTTGCAATATGCTCAATGCTATCATAGGCCTTGGCTATAACTAGCGTTATCAAGGCAGCGTGCATTTTTTGGCGCCGCGCTAAAAGAACTCGACTCTCGAGATCAGCATGCGCATTCCAGATGGAACACTTTTGACGGAAACCAATTTGGCAAGGGCTGAGGATATTTTCTTTATTCATGAGTTCCGAAACACGTATAAGTAGGACTCTTTCAATTAATTTTACAATGTTTGATGTTAATGCAATTGGTCTAATATTATCAATGGACAAGACACCGCCATTATTCTTAAGTAAAGGAATTATTTTGGCAAGTTTCCATTCTGGGTGTATCCAAGCAACGCTTGCGCCGCCGTGCACAGCTACCCGGCGAAAATTTTACGAGTTATATTGAAGATGTTGTAGACCTGTGCAAGCGCGTGGACGCTTCAATGACAGAACATGCCAAGATTGGTCATATTTTACAAGGAATCGACGATGACGCGTGCCAGATGCTTCTGGCCAGAAACCCAGCAACCGTGGTCGACGTCATCAGTGCATGCCAAAACTTTGAGGAATTACGCAAGCGCCGTCAAATCACTCGTTCTTCGCTTTCACACCAGGAGCCTCTTGCAGCTTTAACAGCTGACGCAGAACAGTCCCCCTTGCTGCAACAAATCAAGCAGTTCGTTCGAGAAGAAGTTGCCCGTCAACTGTCCCTCGTTCCCCATCGTACTGACGCTTCCTCTCCTTTGGCGCCAAAGTTGCTGCAAGTCATCCGCGACCAAGTCACAGAAGCACTTCCCACGCTCCCGGAAGCTCCTGCCGTTGCTCCCTTGACATACGTCGGAGCACCACTACAATATAGCCAACCATCTGTCCCAGCCCCTTTGACCTACGCGGCAGTGGCTGCGCGGCCTCCGCCTGAGCCTTTACCACCCGTGCAGCCTGTCCTACGCCATGCACCGCTTCCTCAAACGGCTCCGCTTCATCCTGCGACTCCGCGCTATTACAACCCGTGGCGCACTTCTGACAATCGCCCAATTTGTTACTACTGTGGTTGCCCTGGACACGTGGCCCGTCGGTGCCGTCGCCGCATGGCTGCGCGTCCCGAGCCTGCGTCTTCGGAGTACTCCCCACAGTTGCTTCGTTCTGCACCGTCTTCGCCTGCATACGCCGCCGAACAGCGTTCGTACACGACCCAACGTTCTCCTTCTCCACGTCGCAGGTCACTGTCACCAATGCGCCGGCGACCACCCCCTGCTGATGAGGGAAACTAAGTTCCGCGGTTCATGAGGCGAGAACTGCGTGCTCTGCGAAAAGCTCAAGGCCTCATATTTTGCCCACGAACGTTATAGCAATCTCTATCGATGGTCTGTCTGTACATGCGCTGGTCGATACAGGTGCTGCAGTGTCTGTGATTCATGAGCGACTTTGCCGACGATTACGAAAAGTTACAACGCCATTTAACGGTTTGTCGCTCCGCACTGCCAGCGAAGAGAGGATTGCACCTTTAGCAGCATGTACAGCGCGTGTCGTCATTGAAGGTCTTTTGTACAGTGTAGAGTTCGTAGTTTTGTCGTCTTGTTCTCACGATGTGATCCTTGGATGGGACTTCTTGTCCAAAAATAACGCCGTGATCGATTGCGCCCGAGCTGAAGTGGAATTTTCTGCACTGTGTGACGTACTGCACGACGACAACCGTTCAGTGTGTCCTCAAAAGCTCGCCATCGCTGAAGATGTCGACGTAGCTCCAGAAGCTTGTGCCCTTGTGCCTCTTTCGTGTCCTGCCGTGTCAGCCGTTAGTGTTCTATTTACGCCGTCTGCATCCTTCATCTACCGCAAGCACCTGCCGCTGCCGTCTGCTGTTCTCGATGTTCACGGTGGCTTCACGAAGCTACTCATCTACAATCCGTCTCCGCGCCCGATTACTTTACTACGTGGGGAATCTCCCGGTTCTATTGAACCAGCCCACCTTCTCTCTGACCTGGAGGCCTCCGAGACCAACCGTGGTAACTACATCGATGCTCTGCAGTCCCATCCGACGCCTGATTCGTTGCCAGAAGACTTCTTCCGAACCGCCATCGATGACGCCCTTCCTTCCACCTACCGGACGCAGCTTGTGGCCCTTTTACAGACGTTTCGCTCCGCGTTCGACGCCGCCCACACACCTCTCGGCCGCACTTCCACAGTCGCGCATAACATTCAGACCGGCTCTAACACGCCTTTTCGACAGCGCCCCTATCGTGTGTCAGCGGCAGAGCGTCGCGTGATCAATGAGCAAGTTGAGGACATGCTAAAACGTGGTGTGATCCGTCCATCTCAAAGCCCCTGGTCTTTACCAGTGGTGCTAGTAAAGAAGAAAGATGGGTCAGTTCGCTTTTGTGTTGACTACCGGCGCCTGAACAAAATTACCCACAAGGACAATTACCCCCTGCCGCGTATAGACGACGCTCTTGATTGCCTCCAAGGTGCCGAGTACTTTTCCTCTCTTGATTTACGTTCCGGTTACTGGCAAGTACCAATGGCCGCCTGTGACAGAGAGAAGACCGCATTTGTGACCCCGGATGGCCTCTATGAATTTAATGTAATGCCCTTCGGTTTGTGCAACGCGCCCGCCACATTCGAGAGGATGATGGATAACATCTTGCGGAAGTTCAAGTGGCACATCTGCCTCTGCTACCTGGACGACATTGTTGTCTTTTCCACCGACTTCGCCACGCACCTAGAGCGCTTGCGGCAAGTTTTGGTTTGTCTTACTGACGCCGGCCTTCAACTAAATCATAAGAAGTGTCACTTCGGTGCCCAGGAGTTGACCATTTTGGGGCACATCGTCTCTAAGGAAGGTGTTCGCCCTGATCCGGCCAAGCTGCGCGCAGTGGCGGAGTTTCCTAAGCCGGTCTCGCTCAAGCAACTTCGAAGCTTCATTGGTCTATGCTCCTATTTTCGGCGCTTCGTGCGGAATTTCGCTTCTATAATTGCACCCCTTACGAAGCTACTCGGGGGAAACAGTGACTTAACTGCGTGGTCGGTCGAGTGCGACGAAGCGTTCACCGCATTGCGCCGTCTTTTGACTTCGCCACCAATCCTTCGCCACTACGACCCCACAGCACCTACCGAGGTCCATACTGATGCGAGTGGCGTTGGCCTCGGAGCGGTATTGGCTCAACGGAAAAATGGCTTTCAAGAATACGTCGTCGCGTACGCGAGTCGCGTCCTCTCCAAAGCTGAATGCAACTACTCAGTTACGGAGAAGGAGTGTTTGGCCATTGTGTGGGCACTAACCAAATTCCGACCCTACCTGTATGGTCGCCAGTTTGACGTCGTCACGGACCACCACGCGTTATGTTGGCTGTCCTCTCTTAAAGACCCGTCCGGCCGCCTCGCACGATGGGCTCTCCGCCTTGAGGAATTTGACATCCGCGTTATATATCGATCTGGCCGTAAACACATGGACGCCGACGCTCTGTCTCGTTCTCCCCTAACCATCGCACCTATTTGCTCCTCGGCGGCTGATCCCGTCTTCTCGTCTCTAACAATCGCTGATATGCCTGCGGAGCAGCGAAAAGACCCGTGGCTCGCATCGCTTATCGACATCGTGTCCGCTTCTCCAAACGCTGCGCCTTCTCGGACTTTACGCCGTCAAGCACCACACTTTGCCCTACGAGACGGCCTTCTCTACCGCCGCAATTATATGCCTGATGGTCGACGGTGGCTTCTCGTCATTCCCCGCCATTTACGACAAGAAATTTGCGCCTCTTTCCATGCCGACCCTCAGTGTGCCCATCCTGGTGTAGTGAAGACGTTTCAGAGAATTTCTCAACGCTACTATTGGCGCGGCATGTACGGTTATATTCGCAAATACGTCCGCTCCTGCATCGCCTGTCAGCGCCGCAAGTCACCAACACCTCGTGCTTCTGGCCCCTTACAACCACTTCCATGCCCGGCCCGCCCTTTTGACCGCGTTGGCGTTGACCTTTACGGGCCACTTCCCTGCACGGTCTCTGGGAACCGGTGGATTATTGTCGGCGTCGACCACCTCACCCGGTATGCCGAGACCGCCGCTTTACCCGCCGCTACTGCCCGTGAAGTTGCCCTATTCTTACTACATCATTTTGTTCTTCGCCACGGCGCGCCGCGAGAGCTGCTGAGTGACCGAGGACGCGTCTTCCTTTCCAACGTCGTTGAAGCTCTACTGGCCGAATGTGGCATCATACATCGGACCACAACAGCCTACCACCCTCAAACTAACGGGCTGACTGAGAGCTTCAATCGTACTCTTGGAGATATGCTCACAATGTACGTTGCCGCTGATCAGACCAACTGGGACGCTGTTCTTCCTTTCGTGACGTACGCATACAATACCGCCACGCAGTCAACCACTGGATTTAGCCCTTTCTTCCTGCTTTATGGGCATGAGGCATCGTCCACGATGGACACTATTTTACCATATCGTCCTGACTCCTCCGAGTGGACACTCCTTTCAGACGTTGCCAAACATGCGGAAGAATGCCGCCAGTTAGCCCGCAGTTTAACACCGGAATCGCAAGGCCGCGAAAAGTATCGTCACGACAAAGATCAGACGCCACACGTTTTCCCTACAGGATCCCTTGTTTGGCTCTGGGTTCCTGCCACCCTTCCGGGATTGTCATCAAAATTTCGAACCGAGTACCACGGCCCCTACCGCATTGTTCGCCAAACCTCCCCTGTGAATTACATCGTGGAGCCACTCACTCCCTCTTCAGACATGCGTCATCGCGGCCGCGAAACTGTGCACGTGAGCCGCCTCAAAACATACTACGATCCGCTCCTCTTGCCCTCACCCTAAGTCGCCAGGATGGCTCCTCTTCGCTCCGGGGGAGATTGTAGCGAACTCTGCGAAAATATTATGAAGACGAAGATGAACCAGGCGAGGATATCACTATGACAAGGAGAAGAACGACGAAGTGCCGCTGCGCTGCTCGAGATCGCTTGTGGAGGCCTAGACTGGCTGTGCTATTGTGTGGTTCTCTGTTAAACTTGGAGAGGGCTATTACCCCTTTTAAAGGACAGTAAACACCCCCTTTCAGATGAAATAATTTACTAGCTCTAATAACGTCTGAGGTGACTCGTCAAAAAGAATTTTTAACATTTTTGAAGTTACTTTATCAGGACCGCGAGCTGCGGCTGGTAGTCTCATAACTATATGAGAAAGCTCAGGAACGGAAATTTGAGGATCATAATTAACTGGTTCCATTGGCATTACAGATATTGAGCCCGAAGGAAGTGCAGATGAGAAACGCTTCTCCAGTCCTTTGGCAATTGTTTCAGTTGTGTCTATTGCTTCATGGGGCGTCAAAATAAAGGAATGTAGATTTTGTGCTTGCGGAATCTTTTTCCGCGAGCGCAAAAAACCAAAAAGAGCAGTTCGATTGCCAGATTTAGAGATGAAATCAGAATGCTTAGCATCATACTCGTCCTTCGCTTTTGCAACTGTACGTTTAAAAGTAGCTGCAATGAACTTGTAATCCTGCCAGTTTTTTGGGCACTGGTTGTGGAGAAGCTTTTTCCATGCCGCCTTTCCACGTCTGTAATCTCGGGAACAATCAGCATTCCACCAAACAGAGTATTCCCCTTTGAGCGCCGTAACAACATCTCAGACTTCTTACGGCAATCCTCAATCACCGGGCATAAGCGTTTTGATTTTTGTTCTTCATCCGTGTTAGTCAATGACTCAAGATTAGAGCGTAACGTTGACTGAAAGTTATTATAGTTGATAAATGACTTCAACTGAGAAGTCGCTGGAGTTACTGGGTGATTAACCTCAAACGCAATCGGTATGTGGTCACTAGAGGTGCCACAATCAAGTGTCGACCAATTATTGACGAAGAGACTTGGAGAGGTAAAAGTTAAATCTAACACAGATTGACTGTGTTTTCTTATAAAAGTTGCCGAACCCGAATTTCTACAGGAAAAGTTATTGTTTGTTATCCAATCCCAAAGACGCTTGCCACAGCTATCTGTCTTGTAGCCCCATGACACATGATGCGAATTAAAATCACCAGCCAGAAGAACTGAGTTTCGATAATTAACTAATAGCAGATCTAGAGGTTTTGTATCTTGTACACCGCTAAGGCAATAAGCATTCACTAAGTAAAACGGACAGTGCCCTGGAATTTCAAAGTCTAGGGCCAATAACTCACAATCTATAGAAGATAACTGGAAAGAAATCCTAGCCCTGTGACAGAATTTTGTACAGACAAATATAATTAAACTTCCTCCTTTTGATTGGCGATCTTGTCGGGGTGAATGATAATTTTGTAAATAGAAATGCTTTTAGGCTGTTAGCCAAGTTTCTTGCAAAATAATTATGTGTGGATTATATTGAGAAGAAATGTAAACTAAATCTGTTGAAGCTGTTAGAATTGAACAACAGTTCCACTGGATAACTCTTAGTGCCCCTATGATTGTGAAATCTTGGCAGCCGCAACTGCCTGCCCCAAAATATTCTCCTTCGGCTTTAATGTATGCAGATGTTTCTTTGATTTTGATTGGGACCGCGAAGAAGAATGATTGCACATGGGAGACCCACACCGTTTTAGAATTCTTACATCTGATCCTACCATCTCAGCGCCATTAATGTTTTCATCATCTGGAGGAGCAGCCCTGTTAGGCGAAGCAACAGTAGTGCTTTCAAGCAGTTGAGAGCTTTCAGGGGGCATATTTGCTATGAAAGGGGCTGTTCCTGATTGCAGGGCTTGCGTTAGCTGAACTGCCAGAACGTTAGAAAAACACTCTGTAACAGTAGCAACTATTCGGTCCACCATTTTAGTCATTGATGCTTCCACTGCAGTCATTATCGCCTTTGAGATTGATGCATCCAGAGGCACACCTGATCGGGCTGACACTCCTGCATAACCGTGTAATCGTTCCTTAACTTCTGTTACAGCGTCACGACGCGAACAGCGTTTTCTATCTATTACCTCT
Organism: Amblyomma maculatum; assembly: GCA_023969395.1. Lineage (NCBI taxonomy): Eukaryota > Metazoa > Arthropoda > Arachnida > Ixodida > Ixodidae > Amblyomma > Amblyomma maculatum. The sequence continues at coordinate 18,302 of JAJIZL010125373.1, forward strand.
AGAATTTGCAGCTCCTGTTTTCGAGATGTACACTCCAAGGAGTTTGCAGCGTGGGCTCCACCGCAAAGGCAGCATTTGTCGTTTTGTTGTGAACATGATGACGAATGATGACCATCGCCACATTTGGAACACCGCACGGAGGACTTACAACCACGAGCACTGTGACCATATCACCAGCAATTATTGCACTGCAGTGGCTTAGATTCAAGAGGATCCACACGGAAGATCAATGGCCATACTTTTATCTCTGACGGGTATGAAGTTCCCGCAAATGTGGCAATCACCGACTCTGTTGGTACCCGCGTATTATTAACCTCCCGGCTGCAACGATACACCGCTACCACACCAGCCACCGAAAGAAGGTCGAGGGTCTCAGCTGGAGTTAAAGAAGAGTCTACTCCTCGGACATATCCCTTTGTGCATGAAAGATGAGTAGGGATAAAGCTGCTCACCTGAAGCGATCCAAATGAATTGCATTTAAGCGGATCCTTCACGCAATTGAGGTCTGGAGATCGGCACAGTATCCCGCCACGCCCAAACTGCCTCACTTCTGTGATCGAGTCATACAGGGTAGAGGCTGCCTGGAGAGCAGCTCGAACAGTCCCAGGGTTATTCATTTTAATAAATCCGCCATCTTTGGGTACCAGCGCCACAGGAATGTTTAGAACGCCAGATCGTTGGAACGGTTCCAGAGGTAGATCGTGAGGAGTAATGAAAGCCGACCATGGGGGAGCGCCCCTGGCCGGGAGACTGCGTAGACGTCACTTTACAGTTACAATCTCTCTGCGAGCGTTATCAACACGGTGAAACGCGCAAATGCGCAGGGGAAACAGAAAAAGAGGACTAGCCGCCCAATACTTAGCCGATTCACGCCTTCTGCTCGTAGCGGTGCCCTAATACGTTAGCAGGGTTAGGACCAGCTGTTTAGTTCTGCGCCCTCAGAATTCAGACTTCAGAATTCTGAATTCAGAATTCAGAATCAGGCTGTTCGGGTCTGCGATTGCGCTTCTTTTTTCTTTCTCTACTACACGTGTCACTGCCCCGTCCGCTGGAGCATCGCCCCGATGCAGTGCTAGCGTCATATAGAAGGGCGGAGAGAAAAAGCCTTCAAGATTTACCACGAGTCTGACATCACTGAACAGACTGCATGCAGCGTCAAAGACAGTCGGCAGGTCGCTCGTAGTACCGCTTCATTCGCACCACATACTCAAACTCGCTGCGCTCGCTGTTTTGCGATGAACGAGTTGGGGATGCTGGTGAAACTTCGTACGTTACGCCGCTGAGGCGGCGGACAACAAGGTAAGGGCCAAAGTAGAGCCGCAGTAATTTTTCGTTTATGTCGTTTATATGTCGTTTATGTGCCTTTTTGTGTCCCGTTTTTTGCGCAAGTATACATAACCTTTCAAAGTAATTTTTCGGACAGCCCGCGGCGACAAACAGGCGTCCAGACCCACAAACAGTCGCCTGGTTTGTAGGTGATGTAGCGGAGTCCAAGATAGTAGCGGTCGGCATCGATCTGCTGGGGACAGTGAATACGTTGTGTGGCCATTTGCCGCGCTTATTCCGCGCGCTGAACGTAAGTGGGCACTTCGTTGTCAAGTTCAGTGTCGCTGTCAGGGGGGTCCACGAGTAGCATAGTGTCCAGTAGGGTAGTAACCAAGCGACCGAAGACCAATTCGAACGGACTATGCCGCGTTGTTTTTTGCTGGGCGGCATTATACGTGAATATTGCATATAAAAGAATTTGGTCCCATGTTTTATGCTCGACAGCAACATATATGGAAAGCATGTCGATCAAAGTTCTGTGGATGCGCTCCAACAAGCCATTTGTCTTCGGATGATAGGCCGCTGTACGTCTATGTCTGGTGTGTGTCAGCTTCAGAAAGCTTAAGTGAAGCGTACCGTAAATGCTGCTCGACGATCGGTAAAGATAGCTGCAGCTACGCCACGACGGAGAACGATGTTGTGGACAAGGAATACGGCGACGTCAGCAGTAGCACCGCTTCCAAGTGATGTGGTATAAGCGTACCGCGTCAGGTGATCTGTTGCGGCCACAATCCACCGTTTCGCACTGGTTCGGAAAAGGACCTAGGATGTCCATGCCAATTTTCTGGAAAGGGTTCTTGTGGGGTGCATGGGCTGTAGAAAGCCGGCAAGTTTCAGAGGAGGACATTTCCGCCGTTGCAAATCGCGGCATGTTACGTATTTACGCACTGATGGTAGTAAATTTGACCAATAATACTTCAGCCGAATTTTTGCCGGTGTGCTACTGACGCCCCAGTGGCTGGAGTATGGTTCATCGTAACAAGCGCTCAAGATTTCGGAGCGTCAATGGGATGGCACAACAAGCACAAAAGTCTCCTTGTCGCTGTTAAAGTTGCGCTTGTAGAGGACTCCATGCACAGAATCAAGGACTGTTATAATTATTTATTATTTATTATATGTATTTATTATTTTTTATTAAATAAGGCTTTTATTATATTTCTATTTAGTGACCTTTTTATGATTTTTTATTTGTAAGGGCCGTGTCACAGAATAGGCGGCATTCATTAATTTTCTCATGTTGTATTTATAACACACGCTGAATTGTTCTGTAAATCTCATGTTCACGGGACCTGTATATGTGACCGCCGGTCGGGCGTGCAAGACCGCTTACGTGCACGTTGCCTCAGAACAGTATAGCTTTCCCTGTGTCATCTCCAACTCTCTCCATTCTCGAGCAGAAGAGTACGTGCTGCCTGTTTCGTTATTTTCCCACTCAAAGTCCGCTAAGTTCATTCCCGAAGAAGGAAACCTGAGTTCCTGCGTACTCTCGGGGGGTAACCGAGCCGCCGCCGACAGCACCTCATCCACAGACCGCAAGCCGCCCAGAAGGATCGTCGCCTTCGAGGGCCGCCCGTCTGCGTCGTCCCTGTGATGGACTGCCGCCGCGTTCCCCGATCAATTTTATGTTCGACAATGCTCTGAGCTATCTTTCCTTTGCTGTTACTTGAAACGTTACTTCCACTCCGGAAACGCATGACCCTGCATATGTAATTCGGAGCATTTAATTAGGTAGTTTCTTCACTCATGTCGTTGCCTTTTAGAATGCAAATTGCTACCCTCTAAATGTTTTGTGTTTTTCTCGTTCTGAGCCTATAGACGTCTTCTTATGGTTGTTTCAAGTCAACGCGTCTTCGCCTCCTTCTCCACGTTTGCTTATCGGCTACGCCGAGCATCGAACGACCACCCCCCTTTTTGTCAACATCTCGGTGATGACCACCGGTGATTACGGAGCGAGTGACAATTAAACTGCTGGCGGTTAGTCCACAACTCCTTCAAAATCGCCAGGGGTCCTCTCACTTGTCGTCCATACAGGAACGTAAAGGGCGAAAAACCGAGACTTGCTTGGGGCATTTCTCTGTATGCGAAGAGCAATAGCGCTAGGTAGCGGTCCCAATCTCTAGGCTTTTCGGCGCAATTTATTTTCTACATTAATTCCAGGGTGCCGCTAAATTTGCAGGCCATCCCGCTTGCCGTCGTGTGGTACGGCATCGTGTGAAGCTGGCGTATGGAGAGAAGCCTGGCCACTTCCTTCATCAAGTCGGCAATGAAATTGGTGTCCCGGTCGCTCAGAACTTTGTTAGGGACTCCAAATCGAGAGAACATCTCTACCAGCACGTCAGCGACTCTCTTCGTTTCCACGCTCGACAGCACTACGGCTTCTGGGTATCGGGTTGCATATTCCATAGTTATAGCAGCGCGTAGCCGGACAAGGACGAAGACGGAGGAACACGCAAGACGCATAGGCGCCGAACTGCAACTTTATTTTTTGGAAATCTGCCAACGATGTTATATATATGCCAGAGAGAAACGCCCACTATAGGAGCAAAATCTAGACTCGTGGCGAAAACCGGTGCAACAAAATCAAACACGAGTACAAAAAATCAATAAATCTAAATGCCTAACACACGATTGACATGATACAGTGACATAACATGATAATAGTGGCCGTAGGGGTCTTGACCATTAGGGTCAAGATATACCGATTGCCGTGCTTTACAGGGGGCTGAATTCGACCCACGATGTCTATGGCCACTCTTTTGAATGGGGGATTAATTAGTGGCGTCTTTTCGAGGGTCACACGGGGTACCCTGCCCTTGAGGATTGTTCGCTAGGAGATGGCCCATGAAGCAACAAATCTTTTCACTTCGACGGTGATGCCTCGCCAGAAATATTATTCCAATATCCGGTCCTTGGTATTTTGAGCGGCTAAATGTCCTGCCATTGTTCCGTCGTGTGTGGTTTTCAATATCGCCTCGCCGTGGCATTTTGGGGCCACCAGCTGACGCAGTACCTGCCCAATTTTCTCTGTGTAGCTTCTGTGTAGCCCATCGTCCCGCCTGAATTCTGTCTTGCGCTCTTCGTCCCGGCACTTGAGCTTCTTGCCAATTTGGGAAAAACAAGGCTCGTGCGACTTGTCCTCCGCTTGTTGATCCGCGTAACTCTTTCAGCCCCTCCGCCACATTGGGCGTTTTGAGCACTTGGAGCCTTCTTAGTTGCTTCCTGGTTTTTGCGCCAGTTACAACTGCTGCTACATGCAGCTTCATCGTCAACGGGCTCGCTACAAAGTGGTTCTTCAACCACCTCCTCCGGGTCATCAGTTTCCCTTGCTCCATCTACATTTCCCAGAATTATGTCGTAAAGAGATTCCTTCATGAAGAGAGCGGTGATGATTAAAAAAAAACGGGGTGTCAACCTCAACCCATGCTTCGGGCAGCATTTTCGCTGTTCCATCGACTACGTAAACAGGCCTGCTCTTTCCAGTCAGCTGATCGTCGTGGACGAGCTCTTCCTTCATGATGGCTGTATTGCATCCGGTATCCCGTAATGCGGAAATTTCTTTTGCCTTCATACGTGCCCGCCACCACCGGCAGTCCTTCGACCAGAAAATGTGGTCGTGTCATCATAACTATATTTACGTCAGGGATTCTCTCCCCGGTTTTAAGCTCCACATAGCTATCGCGAATGATTTCCGATTTACTTATTGGGCGGACGAGTAAACACATGACGCATGTGGCCTATCTTTTGGCCCAAGGCACGCGTCCACCTTGTGACCTTTTCGCCCGCACTTGAAGCAGATGGGGCTGTAGTTGTTAGTGGCGTGAGCCTGAGGCCCAGTGCGGTTGCAAAGATAACATCGGGGAGCTGTCCTATGACTTCTTCTTTTGTCATCTGTCTCTGGCCTCCGGTATAGTCTCGGCTGTCGTTCTCTGATTTGGCAAGATTGAGACCTTCCTGACCCTCTAAACTGGTCGGCTAAATCGAACATCTTTTCCAGCGATTTTGAATTTCTTTCCTTCAGGTACAGCACCGTGTGGAAATGACTGCCTTGCAGAAACTTGTTTCTAATCAGGAGCTCTCGGAGGTCTTTGAATTTCGTTTTCGTACCTAAAGCTTGATCCAGCGATCAAATTAGGGGCTGAGCCGCGCTGAGAACTGAGTTGCGGTTTTTCCATCTGCCGGTTTTCCGGAATTGAATTTGTCTCTGAAGCCGTCCGCCGTAACACGAAATCTCTTCAAAAGAGCCGTTTTAACTGTGGTGTACTCGGCTGCTTCCTCCGGGGGCAAACGCCTGTAAACGCTGAGGGCTTCCCCGCTCCAACAAATATCCAGTACTGTCGACCACTGGCCACTTCTGGCTTTTCGCAAGGCTTTCAAAACGTTTTATGTACGCGTTTAAATCATCTTTTTTTTTCATCAGATGGAATAAGGAGTTTACTTGCGTTTAGCTTTAGTTCACTCTTTTCTCGGCTTCCTTACTTTTATCTGGTCTCTTTCTTAAGTTGCTGGCACTGTATTTTCATGCGCATAATCTCAATCTGACGTTTGTCAGATTCCTTTGCGGCCGAACCCTCTTCCTCCGCTGCGTGTCTAGCAAACGCTCACTCCACACGCTGCTTATCATCTACCCATTTACTAAGCTCAGTGCCACTCAAGCCAAGCTGGCTAGCCATCGCGATCAACTTTTCAAAATCCATGCTTATAACTACGAAAACACTTTCAACAATCCAAATAGAAGCTCGCCACAAAAAATCAAGTTGACGCTCTACACTCCTCCACTCTACGGAGGAACACCTCAAGAATACCCCCCCCCCCCACACGTCTCTCTCTCTCTCCTTTTGCCACGTTCCCCACGCCCTCGGTAATCATCGGAGTTCTTCACCGAGACATGACAAAAAGGGGGGTGGTCGTTCGTTGCCCGGCGTAACCGCTAAGCAAACGTGAAAAATGAGACGAAGACGCGTTGACTTGAAACAACAATAAGAAGACGATTTCAGGCTCAGAAGGAGTAGTACAAAAACATTTAGAGGGCAGCAATTAACTTTCTAAAAGGCAACGACATGAGGGAAGAAACAATCTAATAAATACTCCGAATTACGCGTACAGGATCATACTTTTCCGGGATGGAAGTAATAATTCAAGTAACAGCAAGGAAAAGTAAGCTCAGGACAGTGTCAAACATACAATTGACCGGGGAACGCGGCGGCAGTCCATCACTGGGACGACGCAGACGGGCGGCTCTCGAAGGCGATGATCCTTCCGGGCGGCTTGCAGTCCGTGGATTCGGTGCCGTGGCGGCGGCTCGGATACCCCCCGGCAGTACACGGAAGCTTGGGTTTTCTTCTTCGGGAACGAACTGAGAGGACTTTGAGGGGGGAAAGTACGACACAGCAGCACGTACTCTTCTGCTCGAGCTTGGGGAGAGTTGGAGATAACACAGGGAAAGCTATACTGTTCTGAGGCAACGTGCACGTACGCTTTCTTGCGCACCCGACCGACGGCCACATATACAGGTCCCGTGAACATATGGGGTTTACAGAACAAAAATTCAGCGTCTGTAAGAAATACAACATGGGCAAATAATGGATGCCGCCTATTCTGTGACAGGCCGTGATAGAAGCTACCCGTTTGTTGTGGGCAATTTTGATTGAAACGTGGAGAGCAAATTGAAGAGTACTGAGAAAGGGTATTAGCGGCAAGAATTTGTTACATAACCATATTTTGGAATAAGTTAGCCATATTCGAAAGGCGTAGATCCGAGGAAAATGGTGCTGTGGTTCAACCCAAGCATTGTAGTAAAATGAAATGTTTGAGAGTCTTTATTATTAAGAGTTGTATAGATGCGAGGACGTATTGTTATTGTGCAAAAAAAAAATGAGCGCGCATACAGCAGAGCTTACGCTCAACTTACGAAATGGCTAACACGCAGTTTTCCAGCAAGGGGCATACAAGTTTCTTTTGATCCAGAAACTTACAAATGTACCATGCAAAATTCAGGTCCCTTAATTTTCGCGACTGAATTTTGTATCACAAAAACCCCATTAAGACATGTAGGCCCAATCCCTATTTTACTATCGTTATCTAGCCAGTGAACACAGGATCCGAGATAATTGCGTTCGGCCTTTTACCAGGGAAAGCCTTTTTAAGCGCTCTGTGGTAATTGTTTTTCCTCAACCCATCTTTGCAGGCGTCAAATTTTGACGTTTTCGGTAAAGCCAGATCACGCAAATGTATCTCAGTGCTTCGGACGCCGGAGTGCTTACATCACCATGGCAAGCGTTTCATTCAAATTGCTGTGCCGGCGTTTTAGCGTAAATGAAACGCAGTGTGCCGTCCCAAGTTCCAACGCACAATTTAATTTCACGTAAATATCCCCAAGCGGCTGATTTCACTGCTGCACCCACTACAGTGTCCTGCTCAGTGAGCGTCGCTTTGGGTACTGTAACCTTACACTGCCGCTAAAAGCGTTCCGCCAAGAGGCGATAAAGGCCATTTAGTGTAGGGGGTAAATGAAACAACTCACCACGAAAATTTCATTACGCAGTCGATATTCTGCTCGTCCTTGGTTTGCCTTCTAAATTAAAGCTCTTATCTTGCGAGTCCTCTTTCTGCAATTTAATATCTCACCAGACATTTTCGCAAAACGTATCGCGAATCAGTAGTTTCTGCTAATCTCCAAGCGCCTATATGCTGTGCCCGTTCGAGAAAGCTAAGTTTGGAAGTTAGCTTGGTCTGCTACTAATTTCCTCCTTTAGGCAATCTCTACGACATGCGCAGTTAAGAATGTATCAAATCTGATGTTTTGTATTTCCTTTCGCATTACTAAAACGAGAACTCTGAAGGTGGTAGTATGTAGATATGGCAGATCCCGAAAAAAAGCGGGAAATTTTTATTGCATCAGATAGTTCTGCGCGTGGATGTTCAGGACTAGTGGCCCTTTACGGAATAAAGCTTTGGATCAGTAGGGGAGGATTATAAAAATACACAAAGCTTTCAAGATTGTTTCATGTAACCTGGTCATAAGCACTACTTCGATTAATTGCGATAAATGTTCAGTAAAACAATAATGGCAGCGATCTTAGCCAGGTCATCGACCGAGACACGCAGCGCCAGAATGCAAAGGTAGGTTTGTAGTTGCAGTATTATCCTTTTTTTTGTTTTCTTCAAATACGCGTTTGATGCAAATTATGTTCCTTCGTCCCACGCAGAAGTGATGAGAGAACTTCGCATAACTTGAGTTCAAAGTGAAAGAAAGCAATTTCCCGACATGACGTACAAACTGAAACTTGTGATGATAATTAATTATAGCGTGCACACGTTACGCGTGGCTAGATTGTTGGTAGTTTTCATGAGAAAGCAATTTCGTGTTTGTGCTCAAGTTGATTGCCCGCTTAGCTTTTCGCAAGGGCGCCTAAGGGTGCCTCCGTTTCGGGATTTCATCGAAGAAGCAGGAAACAAAAAAATTGCAATTTAATTTTTTTGCACTATTGAGTAACAGCGGCGGCGAGCGCGGCAAGTAAGAAGCAAATGCCGTGGACCTAACCTAGAAAGCTTCGTCTTAGCGCACATCATAGTTGGGTTGAATGCAGGTACCCCCTTGTTTCCGTGAGTGTATTTTATCAATGTGCGCGTGTGTGTTCGTACGTGCGTGTGTTTTGCTTGGATCAGGCATGAGTGCGTGCGTGCGTGCGTGTGCGTGTGTGCGTGTGTGTGTGTGTGTTCATACGTGATTGTGTTTTGCTTTTGCGCGTCGTTAAGCGCGCTCGTGTCTATGCTTATGCCAGGATGCTTCGAGCTCTTGTTTGGCGTCGAATATTTCATTACCAATATCATCTCGAAATATTTTTGCGCTACGTGAGAGAATTACTGACAGGTTGAGAGAAATATAAGTGATTTTTTATCTTCACCAACTGCATCAGTGCACAAAGTCTTCGATACCTCTAATGGATTTTCGAAACAGTAGTGCCACTGGTGCTGGTTAACAAAATGGCTCCATAAGCAGCAGGGGAAGCGCTGTCTGCCCTGTGGTGATTTCGGCGTCCTCAACAAAGGGTGCAAAGCTTCCATCTAGGCATACCACACAAAGCTTGCGCTGCAGCGTATGACAGCCAACGCCCAGAGCTGTTAGCGATGTGAATGAAGTTCTCAATGCTTTCCCTACAAAAGTAGAGACTTCAGCCTCATTTTGAATAGATTTAGTGCGTCATTCTGTGATGAGACCTCGAGTTATGAAAGAATGTGTCGTCTTTATGACAGTTTTAGAATCACTTGCTGGGAGAAGCGTCGATATGAGATTAAGATTGTATAAAGACAATTTAATCTACTTATATTGACCATGACTGGAGGATATATATAAGCGCCTTTTGTGAGCTTGTCGAAGATTATATTGACCTTCATCATGTAGGCGCGCTGAACTTTAAGTCGAGGCAATTCACTAACACAAGACAAGACTGGTACGTGCGCGAACTTTCAGCTGAATTGTCTCGAGTTAAAGTTCAGCGCGCCTACATGATGATGGAAAACCAACTAGCCGCCTTTACAGCATTGCATGCGATACTTATATTGACAGCTGTCTGCGCTAGCTCAGCTCGTGAGCTTCTGCTCGGAATGAAAATAGCATGTACTTCTAGGCTAGAGAACACAAAAATGCCTTGACAAACACCTTTAGACACATGTTTAGTTAATCATCTCGCCTATGCAGTGTAAAAACTGGAGTAGAAAAATCTACATCACTATTTAATACGTTGCAGTCTGCCTGCTCCTGTATTAGTGCTTTGTACGAAATACGCCACATCAATTTAAATTGAACCAGAAAGCAAAAAGCGCGCAAACTTCCCTAGAGGAAATCTAAATAAAAGAAAATGACTTTCAGACATGCACTTTGTGTAAACTGTCTGACGCGTGTGAGAGAAATTCAGTAGACATTTATTTTGCACTTGTTAATTGTTTCTGACCAAACTTGTATTGAGCGGCCCTAACTACCCCCTGTGGGCGCCTTAGCGTTCTCTTTCAGATGTGCACGACCTTGTGAACACTCAGGATTAATTAGAATGTAAGGCTAGTTGAGCTCATCATTGCATTAATTAGTCGAAGGTACCAAAGAAGCCCGGTTCTCTGGCCAAAGATTTTGAACAGATGTCGTGCGCGATAGAACTTGTGCTTTATGTCTCTGTTTACAGCTCAAGAGTAATCTTCAAGTGTTTGCTGCCATTTTTGTTTTTTCATTATAAGTATAGCGAAGAATGATAGACGCTGACAAAAAGAAGAAAATACGCTTCAAGATAAAGTATCGAAATAATAGTAGATACGTGTCCAAAATCGGATATGTGCCTACAACCTCGCGCTTTATATATCAGCGAGTGATGGGCCTAATTATTTATAAAACGACCGAACGTTGATTCCTTCTCAGTCCCTTTCTTCCGTTGATCCACGTAGAAGCACTCAAACCAGAAGGATGCGTGGTTCCTTCAGACCCGCCGTTTAATGCCTATTGCTCTCTTTCTCCTCAGCTTACTGGACATGTGCGCAAACTGGAAAATATTCTAAGATATTATATTAGAAATATCAGGAGAAATGGTCCTTTATTCCCATGCCGAGCGAAAGAAACATGCTTTTAATTCTTTTCTTTGGTCGCAACAAATTTATATCTGCGGTAAAGGGCTCTATTGGTGCGTTTTTCAATGTAGTAAAAACGTTAATATTAAAACTGCGAGCGTCACGGGGTCTCAAAACTAAGCATACTATGTCTGATAAAATAATATACTATACGCTCAAGCTGTCATTCCGTAAATACCTAGCCGTTTTATGAATCATTTGTATGGACGTCCTGCGTAGGATCGTTTGACCTATACTAAATATTCCCTGGAGCAACCGCCGGAAGTTATGGGACTTTTCAGCGCCTGAACACATTACCTGCGGTACCGGCAACAAGAGTGGTCGGCTAGCGACATGTGTCGACAGCCGGAGTAATATTGAAGAACTCGAGAGTGATGTGCACACTGTGGTGGGTGGGAAACGCAAGAGCAATAAGAAGCCACAGTTCAGATGTTCAGCCGGCTTCCAGTTGACGATGCTTACTTTAATGTTTCTATGACCGCCTGTTTCTGAGGCCTAGTGTTGCCGTCATTGGCTTGACTCGGACACACGGATGAGGATAAATAAATGCCCTGATTGACGCACTTGGCTTCACGGCCAGCCTCACTCTCCCGTTCGGTACACGTAGGCGGAGGCGATTAGATGCAATATGGCATGATCGCATGATGGAACCAGGGCCAATGTATGTCGGAAATAGCAAGGATGTAAAAGCAAATTTGCAGATAAGACATCTAGCACTGTCCTTAATTCATAAGTAGACATCCATGGCCAATCAAAATATTACGAAATGTGTACAAATGACGGTGAAACAATGAGAACGCAGTTTATATTTAGAAAGACAGCAAGTACACTTATGTTCTTTATGTGCAAATTCACGTGTTGATGACTAGGCTACCGATATGAGGCTCACAGTAAATAATCATTGCAGGCAGTATGCACCAAACAGCCTTGAAGTTCTTAGTGGTTCAACGTTTCTTGTTCGAAGCTATCGGCCACGAGCTCGTGACGCCGTTGCCCCATGGTTTAGTGTTTATTACCGTTCTTCTTCAGTCTCTCGATTCGTAATTTTTCTTCTAAAACATGTCAACATACTTCTGTATGGGTCAGCCCATTCAAAAAGTGTTAAACGAGCGATTGCTTCTCTTTATTTGGGGTCAGCTCTGTTAAAGTCATGTGATCATATGGTTGAGGCTGGCTTTATTAATTAAATACGGAGGCTTCAGGTGGCCGAAGACTCTTCAGAAAATGAAACGCAGAGAAGAGTTGCAGCTAAGTTGGGAAATAAACGCCCACAGGTAGTTCCTTACATGTATAGTGTGGCGCATTGCCTAAAAAACGTTGTAGGCAGGTATGAAGTTCCGGTTGTGTTTTCTAAGCCTAAAATACTGGGTGGTTTGTGTGCAAGATTAGGCAAGATTAAGAATGCACAATGTGATGAAAAGCATGTGAAGTGTTTTATAGGCTGTGTGGCGGGTGTATTTTATGAGATTCCACTGACGTGTAGAAAGATTTATATAGGCCAGACTGGGAGGTGTAAAATGATAGAACAAGAGAGCATGAGAAATTCATAGAGAATGGGAAGGGACAAATTTGCCCCTTCATTGTTGATTGTCCAAGTGTGAGCAGTTGTTGAGTAGGCTCAGGATTTTAGGCAAGAGCAGAGTCAAGATTTCCCGCCAAATTTTAGAGGCGTAATTTGGATACAAAAGAAAGATAGCATATCTGTTAGTGAAGCATCACTACCTTTATGCCGAAAGAAATTTCCTTTTTCGAGGAATCCTCCTGAGTTGTTAGAGAGATTTGTTCTTTTGGATGGACTGGCCTTAATGAGCACGTTTCGGAAGGTTGCACTACATAATGAGGAGTGAACGTGAACGTTATATGCGCCAGCCGCAGATGTGTGGTGGTTTTTTACAGTTTCTGTGTGTCTATGTGGTGGAATTTGTGATATGACTGTCATGCGTTGACGATGTTAGTGCTGTAGTGGAATTATTGTGCTGCTAACGTTTATTGTTGGATAGCATCTGCTTGGCAAAGAAGAGATGTGCAAAGAAGATGTATGTGGGTGTAGAAGAGAAAGTTGTAGCTGAGTGCTAAAAGGAATGTGCGTGTTCAGTTTCATGATACAGTTGGTAGTTGGTACCGGTACTACCAACTTGTTACAGTTGAAATTACCACCCCTCAGTGAAGCATTGTTATGTATTCTGCTCCTTAACTCACTGCTCAATACTGAGTTTTTCAACGATGCCATAATAAATAAGTTCTTGTTACAGATGGAGATGTTGGCATAATGGCTACCAGTAGAAACCACGCATTTTATTCAATGGGTAATATGTGTAGGTAATGAGAGCATTTATGTTCTGAGGTACGTATATAAATTACAGTGATTGGATAATTTGGACGAGAAATTTTGTGCACCTTTAATGAATCTTGGTTAACTACAGCTCAACTTAGTAAAGTTGATTTGAGTAGTGCTGAACTGTCATGGAATATCCGTAAGGGATAAGGAAACAAAACTACCCATAGGCCCATAAGGCAAAAGCTTTAAACTTTAAGGATAAGTAGCATCGACTCGGCTTTCATGAGGAGATTTTGATAAAAGTTAGAGCAATTCCCCATTTTTATGATAAAGATTTTGAATAAAAGTTGTATGAATTCACTTGTCTTCCATGAAAAGTTGCCAGCGTTAAAATAAGTTCGTCGTGTGCACTCACTTTATATTTTTTCAAAGAAGCATTGTGTTATGAGCTTGATATAATTAAACATTGATATTTGTTTTAAGAAACACATTCTTCAATCTACTGATAGGTGATTTACACTAGTGAAGCTCAAGCAAGTAGATGCTTCATGCTCATACCATCTGACAAATTGACATTTAAGCAGGGAGCCCCCATTCCCAGTGCCAAAAAAAAAAACTATTGAAGCTTTCATGTGAAGCTTTCTAGGACGTTGTGTTTTCAGAAAACGTCGAATAGCTTAGGATTCTTCGGTGAACATAATGTTTGAAGTGTTTTAGGGTTTGTAGGCGCCACAAAAACTACTTAAATGTTCTGCCGCACTCGTACAGATTATTTAAGACTTCTCGAAATTCATTAGGGTTGGCGCCTCCAACATTCAACATTCAACAACTGTACTCAAGAATGCGGTATCGAATCCCGGCCACGGCGGCAGCTTTTGGATGGAGACGAAATGAAAGGCGTCCATGGTCTGTGCTATGTAAGGGCGCATTAAAGAACTCCACGTGGTTGAAGTTTCCGGAGCCCTTCACGAAGGGGTCTCTCATAGCCTGAGTCGATTTGGTACGTTAAACCCCACAAACCGAACGGAATCATTAGGGTGCGTATTTGCCATAAGACAACGTTGCGCTCATAAACTACCTGCCTTTGAAAAAAAGACTTGTGAAAAGTGTCTCCGTAAGAACTTGAACCTTGTACCATTGGAGCGCAGTTTGCCGAGCCTCTTATTACGATATCGTGCCCTGTCATTGTTGAATTGCAGCTAAATGTAAAAAGTAAAACGTCATCAAGCCTGGCAAAATCAGAATGCTTTCTAGCGCCCTTATGCCGGAAAGCGTTTTGAGTAACTTGCTATTAGTTTTCCCGCGTCTCTTCCATAAACTGTCGTACCTACGAAGGAAAAATTTCACGTGTTGTACGTCATGCTAGAGACGCCAAGCCTCCCAGAATGCCCTTGATGTAAATATTTGCTTCTATGGCTAGCTTGCCCTGTTACGTTCGGTTTGATCTTTTCGTTTGTAATGTAATAATAATTGGTTCTCAGGATGAGAAAGGCACACTATCTGTCACACTTGTTTCTGCGGACACCGGACCCGCGGCGTAAGGGAAGGGAGGAAGATGGGAATGAAAGTGAATAGAGAGAAAGAGGAGCTGTTGGTTGGTTGGTTTGTGGAGTTTAACGTCCCAAAGCAACTCAGACAATGAGAGACGCCGTAGTGGAGGACTCCGGAAATTTCGACCACCTGGGGTTCTTTAACGTGCACTGACATCGCACAGCACACGGGCGCCTTGCTTTTCGCCTCCATCGAAAAGTGGCCGCCGAGGCCGGGATTCGATCCCGCGTCCTTGGGAACAGTAGTCGAGCGCCGTAACCACTGCGCCACCCCGGCGGAGGAGCTGTAGCGAAAGGCTAAGGAGTAATTTCAACCACCTGGGGATCTTTAACGTTTTTTTTTTCGTTTTAGCATTCTCCGCGCACACAGAAGTGGTAAGGAGGCTTTCTTTGCTGCGTTCCTAAGCAAAAAAATTCAATCAATTCTTGGCTTTCTTGGCCGCAATAAGAAACTTAACCTGATATCAGTGCTCACACACCAAATTTGCTTACGAACTCATTGCTTGCCAGAAATGTATTAGGCAAAATATAAGATAATTTGTGCAAAAAAAAGTATAGCTGCTGTTGAAAAATAAATGCACCGTATATGGCATCGCACTATTGCATTGATTTTGAAAGAGTAACATATTTTGATGGATTAGAGTGTTTGGGTTAATGTGTACATGGGCGACGCGGTTTGAGAGAACGTTTTTGCTACCAGAACACCAATAGTGGTGTGTATAAGCTCACGAAATAATGTCACTGCTTTGATGAAACGTGATTGTACTCTAACTACCCTGTAAATATCATAGGTAATTTTCAGAACTGATGAGTGGCGTGAAAATGAAGTTCTAGTGATATAAACAGTAATCAAAAAGCGTTATTACCAAAAGTGCTTGCGATGTAGTGTTGTGTTGAAAATTTTGGCTCCGAATAAAATCAGATTAAATCAGAAAACTTCAACTCAATTCCAGATCACTCCCGAGAAACAACGTACCCTCGAAGACAGAGCCGGTAGGACACATCAGTTCTCTCGAGCGTGCTGTTACCGTAGTATAGGCAAAGATACGATCTACACCTAATACGTCCAAGCAAGGACAATGTTGAAGTTTTATGAACGCTGTGGTTGTTGAGATTTCTACGCTGCTCATGCAGAGGTACAAAACGAAATGCTTATGGTTGATATACTTGATCTCTACTTGCAGTTCAGATATAGCTAGCACAAGAAGTAGGAACACATCAAACTTGTCGACGTTATCAACCGGGAAGGGAAGCAATCTTGATCCCGGGGGGAACGTCTTGATAGTATAGTGCACTGCGTTTGTTGTTTTCTTGATAACCTGTTTTATTGCCTCAGGGCCTGTTGGAATACATAAAAACATTTTTAAGGGCGTGGGTAGTAAATGAAAGAAAAAAGGTTGGCTGTTATAATAAAGTTCAAGAGAGAGCGATGATGAGGCCTTTGCGTCCAAGCAATGCACGATGATGAATGTTTCGGCGAAAGGCCCGCTGCCGTCAGTTGCCGAATTCTCGTCGGCTTCAGTGCCGGGAAAACCCACAAGTGATGCATATCTGCCTCATGATTTTGCGACTTGCAGACAAGAGATCCTTTCGGCTGAGGAAATACGCAGCGTTTGGCAGAACTAAAGTACGCTGTCCACTCCTTTCATTTTTGTTTTATTTCGGCGGAACTTATTATTTTTTTTTTATTTTTATACTCCTGTACATTTATCTTTCAATGTTTTCCTGCCCCACTTGCATTTGTCTATCACTTTATTACATTTAAAATGTTGCTTCCGTTAGCGGTGGCTTTCCGAAATCGTTGACTTTCATAACGGTGGAGCTATATCCGATTTAACCCACTATTGCCCACTGTTGCCCACTGTTGCATATATGCAACGCCCAGTTTAGCAGACCACAAAAAGCGCATACTGCTAGGGTCCGGCAAAAAGTTGACGCCACCCTTTCAATAGTTTTTCTATCTCGGAAGTTCCGCATTCCACCACTAGGAGCAGCGTTGCGCCCGTGGCGTTGTTTACAAAATGGCGTCCCCCATGGCACGCGCGAGCACCGGTGACCAGGTACGTTTATATTTAGAATAACTATAGAAATTTTTCAGACTGTGACTTTACGAAATGGCGTCCCCCATGGCACGCGCGAGCACCGGTGACCAGGTACATTTATATTTAGAATA
This sequence comes from Amblyomma maculatum, assembly GCA_023969395.1. Classification (NCBI taxonomy): domain Eukaryota; kingdom Metazoa; phylum Arthropoda; class Arachnida; order Ixodida; family Ixodidae; genus Amblyomma; species Amblyomma maculatum. The sequence goes on from JAJIZL010125373.1 coordinate 35,241, forward strand.
ACTAAAGAAATTTTTCAGACTGTGACTTTACGTTGCTAGGGTTTAAAACAGAGACCTTCTTCTTTTATGTCGCATGCAAGGTTTTGCTTTTCTTGCATTACATGAACTGAAATATTTTCTTTTTATGCCACGTTGCAGATGTGCAACGGCGGGCAGTAGTGTCCCAGTGAACCGCTGTTGCATATATGCAACATGGCTGTTTTCTTCAGACTTACAGTCCGATAATGCCATTTTTTTTGTAGAAATTAAACATATGCCTGCTTTTTGTCTGTACTGCAATTGTTTATACATGATTTTAATCGAATTTGCAGGCTGTCATCACGCCTTCTATGTTCTATGGATCACCTAGAACACGACGAAAGCGTTTCCTTGGAAGTGACAACTTACTACATCACATCGATTGCAATCAGAGTGACGTATCCGATCAGAGCAGTAGCGATGAAGCTGATGAGGCAACATTCGAAAGAAGCAGTGATGAAGAAAGCCTTTCCGCCGAGTCCGAGGATGAGATTTTGGCCCCCACAGCAGGCTTGAAAACGAAATATCCAAAAAAGCGCTACACGTGGAAAAAGACATCCTTTCAGCGTTTCCTTGGAAGGAAGTGACAACTTACTACATCACATCGATTGCAATCAGAGTGACATATCCGATCAGAGCAGTAGCGATGAAGCTGATGAGGCAACATTCGAAAGAAGCAGTGATGAAGAAAGCCTTTCCGCCGAGTCCGAGAATTAGATTTTGGCCCCCACAGCAGGCTTGAAAACGAAATATCCAAAAAGGCGCTACACGTGGAAAAAGACATCCTTTCAGCAGCCAGAAAGCTGTTTTAAAAATGAGTTCCCCTTGCCTCCCTGTGAGCCTTTCACAGCAAAACAGCTTTTTGACTTGCTTGTATCTAGAACGATGCTGACTCATGTGGTCGAAGAAACAAACAAGTACTATCTGCAAAAAAATGGGACGACTCTGAACATGACACTCGAAGAACTTACATCAGTGCTCGGAATGTTTTTCCGTATGGGCCTGGTTGACATGCACAGAGTACGTGCATATTGGGAACATGGAAGCAGGTACGAGCTTGTGGCACAAATTATGTCCCGAAAACGATTCGAGAAAAGCACCAGTCAACTGCACTTCGTCGACAATGATGCTGCAACAGAAGCGATGATGGAAGATAAATGCTGGAAAGTGCGCCCTTGGCTTTCAGAACTCCGCCAAAATATTGTTACCTGGAAACGCGGTACCAAAGTGATGTGCTCACTGACGAAGACGACGACGACAAAGCGTTGAGAAAGAGGACGACGCACACAGAGTGGACACTGCACGGCTACTGGTCTCAGCGCCGAGTTCAGCCCATCGCAGTGCTGTTACATTAAGTGCATCCCCGTAACATCTTGGTGGAGGTCGCGGGTTCGACACAATCTGACGCTGGATCTCCGCAGTGGCCGTCACCTCGGAACCGTCACGATGACAACCGACGCGGCTCCATCTACCTCCGCAACACCAACTGCCGTCGTAGCCCACCCCCGTGACCCTGGCTCATTCTGCGGTACAGATGAGGTCGACGTCGAGGACTGGCTTTCGCTTTATGAGCGTGTTAGCCAGCACAACAGGTGGGACGCCACGCTGATGCTGGCCAATGTCATCTTCTACCTTACTGGCACGGCACGCGTTTGGTTCGAAACGCATGAAGCAGAAATACCCTCCTGGGATATTTGCAAACAAAAACTCTGTGACCTGTTCGGAAAACCGGTTGGCCGTCAACTCGCCGCTAAGAGGGACTTCGCCAAACGTGCCCAGACATCTACCGAGCCTTATATTACGTATATACAAGACGTTCTGGCCCTCTGCCGAAAAGTTGATAAAGACATGCGAGAACCTGATAAGGTGGGGCACATCCTGAAAGGCATAGCCGACGATGCCTTCAATCATCTACTCTGTCGGGACTGTACTACGGTTGACTCCGTTTTGCAGGTTTGTCGACATTTCGAGCAGGCCAAACACAGACGCATTGCACATCGCTTCGATCGGCTCCCCAACACTGCCCCTACCTCCACGTGCGAGGATCTGCCGACCCTAAGGCAACCTTCCAACACTGAAAATGTGACACGCATTGTGCGTCGTGAACTAGAAGCGCTCGCCCCTGCTGCATCCAACCCGCCCTCCTCGGACAGCAACCTAGCGACGATATCCCTCATTCAAGCCGTCGTTCGTCAAGAGGTTGCCAACTTGGGCGTCCCCTGTAGCCACACCGTAGAACAACACAGTTCGAGCTCCGTCCCTCCCATGGTCGCCACCGCTACACCCCGCAACACCTACGCGCCGCGCTACCAATACCGCAATCCTGATGAGTGGCGCACCCCTGATGACAGGCCTATCTGTTTCACGTGCTCGCGTATTGGCCACATCGCTCGCCACTGTCGCAGCCGCTGGACATCACCACCTCGACGTTTTCCTAACGTTGACCGCTACTCTAATTACGGTCACCCCCGTTTCACGCCTCGTTATGAGCCGCCCCGCACCGATACTACTCCGCCTCCTCCTGTGTCCAGTCGGTCTCCTTCCCCGCCAGCCCGCCGTTCCCGTTCACCTCTTCCTGGCCGCAGTTCCTCGCCGTCCTCTGCCGGCCGCTTCACGGGAAACTAGCCAATGCAGCTCCCGGAGGTGACGCTGCATTGGTACCCCGACCTGGAAATCCTCTACTGCCCATTTCTTCGCCCTGTAACCTCCTGTCCCTGTTCGTGGATGGTGTTCCCGTCTCTGCCCTCATTGACACTGGTGCCCAAGTTTCGATCATGAGCTCATCGTTTTGCCGCCGCCTCAAGAAAGTACAGACCCCCGCCGCTTCGCCCACCGTTCGTGTTGCCGATGGCAGTACTGCTGCCGTCACTGGGCAGTGCACTGCCCGAGTCACCCTTGCCGGTCATCACATCCCTGTTTTGTTCACTGTCCTCAACCAGTGCCCTCACAATGTGATCCTCGGCCTTGACTTTTTAACGGCCCACTCTGCCCTTATCGACTACTCCAGCGGCCTTCTTCGTTTGGACCTACCTGTCTGCTCAGAACATCCTCCATCTGCACCCCGCCTTCGCTCCACTGAGTTCGCTCGCCTGCCCCCTGACTCTGCTGTTTACCTACCTCTGTCACCTTTCCCGCCTGTGCCTGACGGTGACTATCTTGCTTGCCCTATCACCGAAGTCTTTCTTGACCGCAACGTCGTTCTTCCTCATCTCATCGTACGCGTTACACAGAACAGCACCTACCTTCCTATCCTGAACTTCAGTCTGTCACCCCAAGTTCTTCCCGAAGGAATATCCCTTGCTACCTTGTCCCCTCTCACAGACTGCACCATTTGTGCACTCACTCCTGGTCCACATTCAAGCGTCCTTCCAACACCCGTACTCTCCACCACAATTACCGACCCTATTTCCGCAATGATTGCCTCTGACCTCAGCCCCGAACACGCTCAGGACCTGCGCAACCTTTTGTTATCCTTCTCCGACATTTTTGACTTTGCTGCCGGTTCTCTGGGCCAAACATCAGTTGTGACTCACCGCATTGACACCGGCGATGCAAAGCCTGTACATCGGAGGCCTTATCGTGTGTCCCTTTCTGAGCGCCAAGTCATCCAGCAGGAGGTCGACAAGATGTTGGGCAACGATATCATCGAACCTTCGAACAGCCCCTGGGCATCTCCTGTCGTGCTCGTTAGAAAGAAAGACGACAGTTGGCGCTTTTGTGTCGACTATCGATATCTGAACAACATTACAAGGAAAGATGTTTACCCGCTGCCGCGAATAGACGATGCCTTGGACTGTTTACATGGAGCCCGCTACTTTTCCTCCATCGACCTTCGTAGCGGCTACTGGCAGATCTCTGTTGACGAACAAGACCGCGAGAAGACAGCTTTTGTCACGCCCGATGGATTTTACCAATTTAAGGTTATGCCTTTTGGACTTTGCAACGCCCCTGCTACGTTTGAACGCATGTTGGACTCCTTACTCCGCGGCTTCAAATGGACGACTTGTCTATGTTACTTGGATGATGTGATTGTCTTCTCGCCCTCGTTCGAAAGCCATCTTAGTCGCCTTTCTTCCATCTTGGCACTTTTCCGCCGTGCCGGACTTCAACTGAACTCAAAGAAGTGCAGTTTTGGTCGCCGCGAACTTAAAGTGCTTGGCCATTTGGTGAGTGCCACCGGCGTGCAACCCGATCCCGACAAAGTTCGCGCTGTCAGTGCGTTTCCATGTTCCCGTTCACCCCGTGATGTCCGCAGCTTTATAGGACTGTGTTCTTATTTTCGCCGGTTTGTCCCAAACTTTGCCGCTGTTGCTCGTCCTCTCACCAACCTGCTGAAGAAAGGCGTTCCTTTCTCATGGGGACCAGAACAGGCTAACGCATTCTCCACCCTCATCGCTATTCTCACCAATCCTCCTGTGTTGGCCCATTTCAACCCGTCTGCCCCGACGGAACTTCGCACCGACGCCAGTGGCCACGGGATTGGTGCCATTCTTGCACAGCGACAACGCGGCCAACATTGCGTTATTGCCTACGCCAGTCGTCTCCTGTCATCAGCAGAACAGAACTATTCTATTACGGAACGGGAGTGCCTGGCTCTCGTTTGGGCCGTTGGAAAATTCAGACCCTATTTGTTTGGCCGACCCTTCACTGTAATTACCGATCACCACGCCTTATGTTGGCTCTCTTCCCTGAAGGATCCTGCTGGCCGCCTCGGCCGCTGGGCACTGCGCTTGCAGGAGTATACCTTTTCCGTTGCATACAAATCCGGTCGGCTTCACCAGGATGCAGACTGTCTGTCCCGTTATCCCGTCGATCCCCCTTCCTCTACTGACCATGAGTCGGACCCTGGGTCTTCTCTATATCGGACTTTTCCCACATAGTCGACGAACAGCGGTTGGACCCAACCCTCAGTTCTCTTATCGACCGCCTCCGCACACACAGCCGTGACTCTTCCCTCGCCCTGTTCTTCCTTCATGGGAATACACTATATCGCCGCAACATGCGACCTGATGGTGCTGAGCACTTGCTGGTCGTTCCCCAACACCTACGCTCCGCCGTTCTCGAACAAATGCACGACGCTCCTACAGCTGGTCATCTTGGCCTCTCACGCACATACGACCGCGTGCGCCGGCGTTTCTTCTGGCCTGGACTCTACCGCTCTGTCCAACGTTATGTAGCCGCTTGCGACCTCTGTCAATGCCGGAAGAAACCCCCTGTGCTACCACCTGGACACCTGCAGCCGATTGCTATCCCGACTGAGCCATTTTCTCGTGTTGGCCTTGACCTCCTAGGGCCCTTCCCCGAGTCCTTGTCGGGAAACAAATGGATCGCTGTGGCCACCGATTATGCCACGCGGTACGGATCACTCGCGCCATTCCAACCAGCTGCGCCACAGACGTTGCTGACTTCCTTTTGTACGACGTCATACTACACCATGGTGCTCCCCGTCAACTCCTTACCGACCGTGGCCGCTGTTTCCTTTCCCGAGTTGTTGAGGAAATACTTCGTTCTTGCTCCGTTCGGCACAAGTTCACCACTGCGTATCACCCTCAGACGAACGGCCTTACGGAGCGTCTTAACCGCACACTCATCGACATGCTCGCAATGTACGTATCCGACAGTCATCGCGACTGGGATATTAGTCTGCCATTTGTCACCTTTGCATATAACTCTTCGCGTCATGACACTGCTGGGTACTCTCCATTCTATCTTCTCTTTGGAAGAGACCCCTTACTGCACTTCGACACTTTGCTCTCCGCCGCTAGCCCCGTCACAACCTATGCCCGCGATACCATCGCCCGAGCCGACGCTGCTCGCCAGCTTGCTCGTCAGAATCTCACCATGTCTCAAGAAACTCAAAAACGCCGCTACGACGCTCACCACCGCGATGTGCACTACCCTCCCGGATCTCTGGTGTTGCTCTGGCTTCCGTGCCGTCGTGTGGGGTTGTGTCAAAAACTTCTGCCCCACTACACAGGTCCTTACCGTGTACTACGCCCCGTGACCGACGTTACCTATGAGATTTCACCGCTCCACCCAAAGTCACCGACTGCTACACCCACTTCCGAAATCGTACATGTCGCCCGCCTAAAGCCATATTACTCCCCCTCCACATCGCACGCGTAATACGCACCGGGACGTTGCCTTTTGCCGAGGGGGGTAGTGTTACCTGGAAACGCGGTACCAAAGTGATGTGCTCACTGACGAAGACGACGACGACAAAGCGTTGAGAAAGAGGACGACGCACACAGAGTGGACACTGCACGGCTACTGAAGTCTCAGCGCCGAGTTCAGCCCATCGCAGTGCTGTTACATTAAGTGCATCCCCGTAACAATATATTGAAAATTCCGCAGGAAAACAAGTCTTCTGTGGATGAGATTATCATTCCTTTTCGCGGAAGGTCGCCTATACGGCAATACCTGCCAAACAAGCCAAAATGTAAGTGGGGCCTCAAGCTTTGGGCCCGAGCAGCGGAGTCTGGGCTCTGCTATGACTTTGATGTGTATCCAGCATCTAGCAAGGGCTTTTATGGTGATCAAAGAGGATATGAGCTCGGCCTTGGGGCAGGAGTTGTTATCCAGTTGAGTTCAAGTCTCCCTGACAGCGAAAACAATCTCATTGTTGCTGACAACTTTTTTTCATCTCCCCATTTGGTAAGCGAGCTAACCCTGAGAAAAAGTTCGTACATTGGCACTGTAAGAGAAAACAGACTGCAATCATGGGTCGTGGCACACTTGACTTCTGCGTTGCATCGTGCGGCGAGCAAGACATGGTCGTCGTCAAGTGGTTCGACAACAGGCCAGCAACGCTCATTTCTAATTGTATTGGAGCTGAACCAACTACAACCGTAAAGAGATGGGACAAAAAGCACAGGTCGCACATTCCACTTGAGTGTCCCGCTGTTGTTCCCGCTTACAACATGTCCATGGGTGGCGTTGACCTCTTAGACAAGATGTGCTATAGTTATCGTTTTCCGATGCGGGCAAAGCGATGGTACATGTACATATTCTGGCACACCGTCAAAATGGCGGCAGTGAATGCATGGTTTCTACACAAACATCAAGCACAACAGCAAGCCAATTGTACAGTGCCTCTGCGTAGTTTCCTCTCTGAGCTTGCGACTGGACTCATACTTTACAGAAAACGTGCACCTGGACGACCAAGTCAGGAAAATGTCCCTGTCGTCAGGAAGGTCCTCACTGAAGTTCCAAGAGACGTGAGAAAGGATGGAACAGAGCATTGGCCAGTTTGGAAGGAACGCAGAAACAGGTGCAAGGCATGCCAAGGAGGCTACACCTTCATTTCTTGCTCAAAGTGCCAGATATACCTGTGTCTCAACAAGGACCGAAATTGTTATAAACATTTTCATCAGGCTTGAGCCACCAATTGACAAGCCTCTTTGGACCATTGCATCGCTTTCTGACTTGTTGGAATGAAAAAAAACTGGAACTGCGGCTGTGCTTTGCTCCCCGTTAGCGTTCCATGCCACTTCTGCCCAATGTTGCAGATCTGCAACAAGGTGCAGTTGCTAATAAAAAAATATTCTTGAATATTTTAGTGGTGTCCGTATCTCTGTTTGTGTTCTAAAGGCCGGTATAGAACTTGTTTTCCTGGTTTGCTTGAGTTTTCTGGAACTGGGAATTACTGGGTTAACAAATTACCAACCTATCTCGATTCTGCCCCTGTTGTCCAAGGTTTTACGAAATATTTTATAGGTTCTCAAACAGGACGAAAAACGACAACGTGAAGTCATCCGTCTCATCTGACCGCTGCTCAGATCCAAGAGATCCAGGTCGACGGCTGAGAGAGAGAACATGGTTGGGACACGGCTGCACTTCGGATCATTGCCAACCTTTAGACGGGTGCCAATAAATGTTGTTTCTCTCCCTCTCTCACCAGAATAACCGAATTCTTGCACAAGCATGCAGTTATATCGGATCAGAACTTTAGCTTCAGACCTTAAATGTTGACGAAAACAGCTTTGAATAAACAAAAAGAAATAAGTAGCGAGTTTTTAGAAGACGTGCCATTTTCTTTGTATTTATGCCGTTTCTTCAAAGTCGTTTGAAGATGTGCCTAACCACAACTCGCTGCTACTGAACCTGGGTATACTAAGGAATTGAAGGAACCACTTTGCCTTTCCTTGAATTGTACTTCGCCTACAGTAAACAAAGGTTGCTAACAATAACAATTCATAAACCTCAGAGCCACTTTTCTCTGGTGTGCCGTATGGCAGCATACTTAAGCTCGTATTATGCCTTCATCTATTAAAGACATCTTGTCTACTCCTGCTGTTGATGTGTCTGTGACGATATTACGAAAGTTTTATCATGTAGTACAGAAGGCGAAATATTCTCACGCGCGAATAAGTTCCAGAATATCTTGACGGGTGGTCAAGCAATACCTATCTGAAAGCGAATTCTGTAATGACGTAGGCTGTTTTCTTGAGCAAAAAACTAACACAAGCTTCACCCTACCACTACGTGCTACCCAATTGCAGTCGTGAAAAACACAAAATGCTTAGGCGTTGTCTTCTCAAAATATTTCCGCAGGGATGAGCATGTCAAGCATGTTCTAAACAAATAAATCACATCAATGGTTTTTGTTAGCACAGGCACACACTTTCAACTGGAGAAAAAGATCCTCATTAACCTGCAATCTTTCTCCCATCAATGACTTAGTCTTATAGTTTGGGAGTGACTACATTGATCAACATATCGAAACTACTAATAGAACAAAAGCGGGGAGTTAGAATAATAGAAATGCACGATTGTATACCCACACATACTCATACTTCACCCCGCCGTGATGGTGGAGTGGTTACGGTGCTAGACTATATGCCCAAGGATGCGGGATCGAATCCAGGCCGCAGTGGCCGCTTTTAGAAGGAGGCGTAAAGCATGGCGCTTTTGTACAGTGCGTTTTGTGTGAACATTTAAGAACCTCAAGCGGACGAAATTTTCGGAGACCTCGACTGCGCCGTCTTTCACAGCCTTACTTGCTTTGGTACATTAAACCTCACAAACCAACCCAAACCATACTCCTACTTCACTAAATAGATAAATTCATTGCCTGATTTCAAAACATCAACATGCGCCAAACTGCGGTTGGCTAACAAAGTGACTATTGTCTCATTTCTTAACTATCTCATATATTCAACCTTCCAAGACACCCGCTCTCATGATCTGGACTTATAAAATATCAGATCAGGTATATCAGGATTTGGGTAGATATGATATATTAGGCCTCATCTGGGCCATATAAGGCATATAAGCCCAATTCCTGATTTGGAGTACCAGACAAGGCATATCTGATTGTATATGCCTGATCTGGCCGATTCCTGATTTGAGTACCAGATAAGGCATATCTGGGCAGATAAACCTTATATAATAATTCCTAATTTAAAGATCTAGCCCGCATGACATGTAGGTTTTGAACTATAGATCTATATATAACACTATTACAACATACACAAGGAAATTTTCAGAATTCCAGCTAAACGTGCCGCACGCTCAATCAAGTTTGCCAAGGGAAACCTGAATTTCCCCTTCCATTTCAAACCTTACAGGAAAACAGCCTTGAAACCACAGGTTTTCTTTTTTCCCTGCCTATGGAATCGCTCAAAGACTGGCCTGAATCACGTGGGTACTGAGGGTCAAACACATGCTCATCCGTTAGTAAATATTCAGATCCTACTAATTTACTTGCGAAACTATAACAAACTAATGAGGTATCTGAACAAAATAATGGACCTACCTGTTTGCACGAGAAGCTAAAGAGAAAGACCTTAACCTAATAAGTTAGATATTACATTTTAATTCTTCTCTTTTACACACAGAGCTTTAACCAGTAAATTGTTTTAGTATGAGCTGGTTTACTTGTGAAGCTAAAGAAAATATAGAACGGCTATTGAAATCAAACTAGACTATTGAAATCGAATTTAAAGGTTTGTCGATACCCGGAAAAGGTACCGCTAAACCGTACTGCGATGAGGGGACACGATGAGGGTGAGATCCGCTGGCGGTTTCTACAAAATGGTGAAGATTTGGCCGTGGCCGCCCACTGCAGAAGCCCCGAAAACCTCAAACGATCATTAGGTTCGTTGCCAAGGCTGGGGAGGCAGCTTCCACCCACAGTGGGACACAGTAATTTCCTCTGGGCCGGAGGTCATATTGAAGCTACTGTAGGTTTGCTGTCGAATTTTTGTTGCATGCACACATCATAGCGAACAGGCGCTGGCACATACACACACACACACCAGCATACACAGCACGCAGCACGCCCGCTAGCCGCACCGAACTCCTGATGCCAGCCACCGAAAAGGAACGAGACACCAAGACGTGCTGATCGACGCGCACGGAGTGGAAAGGGGGAGGGGAAAGAAGAAAGCACACACAAAACGGAGAGCTCGCGGCCTCCGCGGTAGAGCGAGGCGGCTACAAGGAGATGAAACACGAGCGCGCGACGCAGCGACTGCTGCTCTCCCTGAAGAGGAGAGAGGAAGGCCAGACAGGATGAGTCACCATCTAGACAGCGCGGCCCGTGACGCAGCGACCGCCGCTGTCTGTGAGGATGAGTCACCGTCTAGAAAGCGCGGAGGGGGCCTTTTACTGAACTGCCATCATTTTCTTGATATTTTGAATCGCTCAACTGAACCGACCATGCTTTGTGCAGCGGACTGCCACCGCGTTTTAAATGAAAATGCGAGTTAGTAGGGGGCAAGAGGAGCATGTAGCCATAACCCAGAGCACTCCTGCATTATGGAACACATTGTACAATATATAGTGCAGTGAAATGTGCAGAATTGAAATAATTAGAGTCGTAGCCTTTCTAATTTGGATACAAATATTTCAAAACTAAGCATGCAGGCCATGCTGAATGTGTAAAACAATTCAAGCTGGGCCAAACGATGCCAGTATTGGATATTTCAAAAACGTTGACGAAGGCCATATATTGCTAATATACAGTCACTATAGCGCCTACATAATTAAGGCCCCGAGAAGGCTGTGTAAGGTCGTGCTGACGCCAGGCATGCATCCTGGTCTGTCCATATAAGGTCATAATAAAACCTTATATGCCCTTTATCAGGCCACATAAGGTCGCAAGGATACCATTAATGCCCCTAATCTAGGCATATAAGGTCCCGTTAGCCATTCAGATATGGATTATATGTTGCATGATATAGCCAAATCTAAGCCATATAAGGACGACATTTTTACACATGTCACCTTATCTGGCCTGCTTTTCAGTTTGTTCTGCCCAGATAAGGTCTTATTTGTTGTCTTATATATTTGCACTTGGCAGCATGTATTTCATATCTGGAGCAGATGTAGAAATTCCGTGAAGGGCTCTACCCCTGTGCCCCACCAAACACAGTATGCAATAATTCTACTATTCTGCCAAAGTACAGGACACTTAGAATAACATATTCCAAAGAAATATGATAAAAAAGAGACTAGAAACCATCTTGTACCCTTTTTTAGACGCTTATATTAACTTTCCTCCAAAGTTTTGTCTAACTATAATTTAGTAACTCATAACACCCTTGATGATGTGATGTTTTATTTTGAATGTTCATTTTTAAAGGGATGCAATGCTAATTTTGTTTTGTAACTACCTCACCTCTAGCTGTGTCGTGAACAGCTGAGGCAATGTGTTGTCTCAGGAAGTGCGCATAGGGTGCCTCTCAAGCTGCATTCAAGCAGTTTTTTTCCCTGCATTCTTTCTCTCGTTGTGGTAGCTTGTGTCAGTAAGAGCATGAAATAAAACTTTGAATGCGCATACTGATGAAAAAAAGATGCAGGTCTCACATAATAAACAATACGGTCATGACTCATGGCACTTATTTGCGCTTGTAAGCCTTACCACAGTTTGAATCTTGCAACCAATGAGAACATGGCACAACGAAGCAAGAATTCCTGCACGAGCCGCAGGCATCGTATTCATCGAGCTCTGATGGCGCGCCGAAATCATTCTGTACATTACATCACATTTGTATTCTGATTTATTAATAACGTGTGCAATCCCGAAAATAACATCGAAGTAATCTACAATAAAATACAAGTAAGGTGTTCTTTCGACTGAGAAAACCTCAGACGAACAAGTAAGTGCCTTGCGCATCTTCCGCCGGATATCCTTTTAGCAAAAAGCACAAAGTTCAGCAGGGCAGCAGTGGTGGAACTATTTTGCAGCACATAATATGTCAAAGGAACTGAGCACTTCGAATGATATCGTATTCTCGCTTGTACTTTGCGAGATACGAGCTCATGTAGTAGGCCAGTGAGGCTGACAGCGCCAAAATGAATAGAACGAGCAGCAAGACAAATCTCAGGCGATGTCTCCGTAGTCTGAAACTCGCTGACGGCGCAGGCGTTGTCTCGGGAATAGAAACCCATTGTGCGACAGAAGCACTGGCGTTGGTTGTCTTGCTTTCCATGACGATGGCGAAGGGTCCGTCGCGCGGAGCCATCATCAGCGCGGGCACGACTAGGAGCAGAGGAGGCTGCCGTGACGTCGTCGTTGATGTTCTCGCTAGTTCAGCCAAGATGTCATCAGTACCGTTCTCACTGCCGTTAAGTCTCGAAGAGCAGTGGCAGATCAGAGGTTGTAGTGGCGGTTCGCGAAGATTCCGGGCACCGTGGGCGTTGAGAATGTCCAAGTAACGATGATGATGAGGAGACTCACTTGAACTTCTCGACACCTGCATCAATGAGGCGAAATATGACGAAAGAGAGTTACTCTTTAACTAAGCTAGATAGCCCGACGAGTGCGAGAGGCAATACTTTAGAATTAAACGATGGCTTTGTACAGGATGAAATGACAGTATTTAGGAACTTCCAGGCCTTAGGAACTTCATCATAATGTATTTCAGGAATATAGCTTTCTGATGACGGCAACTGAGATGAAGCAGGAATGAAACCATGCTGTTGCAGACGAAAGCAATGTGAATGGAGGAAGAAATACACATGTTCTGACTTGTGCAGCGCCATGTTTTGCATGGTTGTTTTACACTTATGGAATCCTGTGCAGTGATCTCAGCTATCGTATTTGAGATCTGAGTAAAGGGGATCATAGTAATGAAAGCTGCATCGAAAACCTGTGAAGCACTACATAATGAACGCTCATCGTTCCAGTGATTTATGTTGCTAATATCCTGTTCCCTTTTAAAATACCCTTTACCGTGTGTTCTCTGCAGTTATCTGCCTCCTTTCTGGTACTGAACGTTTTATTGCAAAAACAATACTGCTCGCTGTTTGAGCAGTCAGTGTGGCCCGGCGGTGACCACTATTGACCTTTGACCTATAGGCGATTCCCATTGACGACCCCATGCTGGCAGGAGCTGCCAACTTGGGTCTCTCGTTTCACATGGGGCAGTTATGTCACAATCAGCCTGCCGGGACCTTGGCATTCACGTTACTCCTAGTGCCCAATACGCCCCTAGTGCCCAATACGACCCTCCTAGTGCCCAATGCCCCTCTTTAACCAAGCCATACGGCTTGGTTAAAGAGGGGCATAATATGTGGGCTGGCAGGAGCTGCCAACCTGGGTCACTCGTTTCACATGGGACGCTTTTGTTAGAATCAGCCTGTCAGGACCTTTGCATTTCGTTACCCCTCGAGGCAACTAAGGAACAATCATACGGCTTGGTTAAAGCGGGACTTTATGTGTCGTCTGGGAAGAATAAGAGAAGAAGAAGAAGATTTAGAAGAATGCTCGGTCACGCGCAGCATTTTTTTCTCTCAATATTCGGTTTAGCTGCATTGAACTATTCTAATTTTTTTTCTTTAACACGCCATGGCATGTCCACTCAGCAATCATAGCTGCCGCGCGCGTGTAGCGTTAATATTGGGGTCAAAATGGAATATTCCTGCTTAAATGATAGATTGATGTGAAGTTTTTTATAATCCTAAGGAAGCAACCTAAACGATTTTTTATTTCTCTATGAATGACCTCACAACAAAGACTGCATCATTCAGAGCATTGTAAAACTCACTAGGGAATCGCCTTTTTCCGAATATCACGCATTCGCAAACTCGGCTTACATATCATGTATTGCGCCCATCGATGGCGAGAAATAATTTGCCGCGTGATTTTTCTGCAGCAACCAGACTCTTTGGCTGGCTGAATTCATGGACGCATGTAAGCATGAATAAAAGCAGTTTGCAGCTTAACCGATAGCTTCAAGCGCGTGAATAAAGCAGAAAAACACATTTGATTACCGCCTTTTTTGCGGAAAATCAAACAGCTAGCATAAGTCTGTTTTGACGAAAAAGCCAACAAATCGCATTTAGCCCTTTAGTGATTCATATTTAAACTCACCTGCGTAATGCGTCGTGTTGTGGAACGCCGGTAAGGGGAGAAGACTTTCACCGGTGATGCCACCGTAGTCGTGTGCCTGTTACGCTGTATGAGTGCTGGTCGGGCAAGAAGGGTGTCCTCCACCTGTTTCCTCCAGGCATCGTTCAACCAGTCGCCGTTGGGTCTTCCATCCACTAAGTTTAGAGCCTGCTTATCGCCGTAGTAGAAGTGCTCAGTTCCTTGTGCGCCAACGCCTGTTGGAGCAGCCAAGCCTTCGTCTTCGCTGACCAGGAAAGACCGAACGCGACCCGAGAGCAGCTGCTTCCAGAGCTCGTGTCGTTGGTCGGGCTTGGGTGATTCCTGCAACGGCGCCGTATTTAAAGAGGAAAGCCTTTTTTGTTCATGACGTAAAATTTCATGCGCTATAGTTGTGCGCGAGGTTTGTGTTCTAGATCTGTGCGCGAGATCTGTCAAACTCTGCTATATTCCTCGAGGTGTGTTCTTGTCTAGTGTTCCTGCCACGCAGTCCCTTATTTGAACGCGCGCCAAAGAACGCCCCGCGAAGAGCGATGGTGTATCGTCCAAACTCACACTTACTGGTCAGTGTGACAGCTAGTGCACCTTCCCTTTCCTGTAAACCAGCTATAATTATATGTAACATTGTAACGAATCACGAGAGGCTAATTATAGGAGAGGAAGGGTAGGTTTTCCATATCATTGTCTAAAGAGACATGTAAAAGACCCTCTAATTTTTTCCTACTCCCTGTACTGTTTAATGCGTAAAACTCTAAACTCGATTATTATCTAACTATTATTTAGTTGAATGCCTATGCTTTAAATTACAAATTCAAAAACATTTGGAAATTTCGATCTATAGTAGTCCTTGGATGAAAAAGTTGTTCGTTTATCGTCAGAGTTAGAGGCATTTTTCTTGATCAGCAATTTTTAATGTTTCTCTTATAAATAAATAGTATCATGAAAAAGGCCAAAAACTGAATTTCTTTTGTTGTCAATTTTGTAACTTAAAATAATATACATATTTTACAGCCTCTTCCAAATTTTGAAATTTCTATTATTACAAAATAAGGAGAAGCAAAGGCTACAGTTTTAATTCGCTTCGTTGTCAAGGTATTAAATAAATTGCGAGGCTAATTATACTCAACTATAAAAGAACTTCTCGTGCTTCAGAGCGGACATCAATTGTAGCTTGTATTGGGGCAAATTATAGCTGGGAACTTAGTCCCTTATAAAAAAGCATAAAAGCACACAAAATAAACCTCAAAGCACAGGTGATACGCAAGAGATCATACGTTTTTGTCCTGTGCTTTCTTCTCTTTCTCCCTATCGCTTCGCGCGGTGACAATATACATTCCATAGTCACAGGTCATACGCTGAAGTAATTAAGGATATAAATCATAGTTAATTTGACCATGGAATAGGATCCCTAATGGGTGATTATAGAGAGGACATTCTGATAATGAAACAGAAGAGAGTAAAATGAATTGTATGATATTTAGACTCAGTGGTTGCAATTCCTGTGCCCGTAATTCTAAATATTGGGATAGAATGCTTCGACAGGCGGCAGCCGACTGAACTTTATTGTAGCATACGCGGCGGAAAGTGGCTTTGAGTGCTCTCCACAAAAGTCGGATTTATTCCAATACAAAGACATGCCGCTTACAAGTAAACCGCCTACACAAATTCAAGTTCTGGTACGTGGGGTGCAGGTTCCGGAGGTGGAGACTATTAGGATCCTGGGCTTACATCTGCAGGCAAATGGCCATGATGTGGTTACCATCAAAAAGCTGGAAGGCTATGGCATGCATACCTTGGGTCTGTTTAGGAGAATATCAAGCAAGAAAGGGGGTCATAGAGAGAAAAATTTGATGACATCGGTTCAGGCTTTTATGGCAAGTAGAGTGAGCTATGCGACACCTGACTTGAACCTAAAGGCGGCAGAAAGGAGCAAAAGTGATGCGCTTTTGAGAAAGTGTATGAAGATGGCTTTGGGGATGCTTATGACGGCATCCACAGAGACATTGCTGGCGATGGGAATGCATAATACTTTGGCGGAACTGATTGAGGCGGTAAATGTCGCGCAGCTAGAAAGGTTCAGCATTACAAGAGGGGGAGGGTGATTTTGGAAAAAGCGGAGTTCAATCCGGTTTTGGGAAGGGACATGCAAGCCACCATAGGGTGGAAGACACGAGACTGTATTCGAGTCACCCCATTGCCGAGAAACATGCACCCGGAGTACAATAAAGGGAGAAGGCAGAAAATGGCTGAGGCTCTTGAACGCCTATATTCAGGAAAGCTGCGGGAACGATCGCATTTGTAGATGCGGCGGGCGGAAAAAGGGGGGAAGGCACCTTAGCGGTAGTGGGTGATGGGGGAGAGGACTCGATCATTGCATTATTGATTAAAAGTGATGATATTGATGTGGCTGAGGTGGTTGCAATAGCTCCTGCTTGCGTAAGCACAACGGCCACATATGTGTTGAGCGGCAGTAAAACTACAATTCAAAATTTTGGTAGTGGGAGGATATCTCCCATGGCACGCAAATTTCTAAGACAAAGAGAGTTGGACAGGACAATTAATCTGTTTTGGACCAAAGCGCACGAAGCTGTTAGTGGCAACGAGGCTGCTCGCAACCTGGCTCGGGATTTCTACTGCCGAGCAGGTCGGAATGAGCAGGCTAAGGAAGTTTTGTTATTGTGGCTATAGGAAGAAGGAAAAGAAAATCCATGGACCTGCTACTGGCTCTGTAGATGAGCCACCTCCGCTGCCTCGTGCAGACAGAAGAGACTGATTGATTTATAGGAAGGAAAAAGGCGCAGTAACTGTCTCACTTGTTTTCTGTGGACATCTCAACCACGCCGTAAGGGAAGGAAGGAAGGTGGGAGTGAAAGTGGAAAGAGGAGCCATAGTGGAGGGCTACGGAGTAATTTCAACCACCGGGGAACTTTAACGTGTGCTGACATCGCACAGCACACGGGCGCCTCTTCGTTTCGCCTCCATTGGCAGAAAAAAACAGAGAAGAAAGAAAAGGAAGAAGGAGAGAAAGAAAACAGAGAAGAAAGAAAAGGAAGAGGGAGAGAAAGACACGCGCCGCAACAACATCCGTCGTCCGCCACCGAAACGGTAACGGGTGCAATGACGGGTGCAATGACGGCCTACCACAAATAAAAATTCTGTGGCAGGTAAGCCCACGCCACAGTCGGCGGCGACCCACCTGTCTCAGCCCCATCAGGTGAGTGTCACAAGCTGCCAAAGGCTACAACAGAGAAGGGCGTCTGCTGTCGTATTAAGATGTGACGCAGTATTCTAGAAGGCAGCGTTTGAAACTGTCTCCTCCAGAAACGACTCTAGATGGAGTACAGATAACGGCATGGAGGCGTCTGCAAGCAGATGTTTACCCCAATCCGGTCCAAAATAAATATATATTCCAACATTTTGAAGATAGCTGCAGGATATTCGAGAAGGGCATCCTGGACCGTACAATATGGGAGTGTTTGCACTCCCTAGGCAGGGCAAACAAAATTGATGGTAGAAAAGACTGGGAGGTTTTGCTGGGAAGCCCAGCCCCGGAACACCAGCTACTAGCGGTACGACTGGCTGAAGTGGCCGCCGAGATCCAGGGGATTTCGGCCAGCTTCTTAAGCGGATTCTGGGGTGGAAAAGAGCCTTTCTGCTGTGCGATGTCAGCGCACGTTAAAGATCCCCAGGTGGTCAAAATTACTCCGTAGCCCTCCACTACGGCTCCCCTTTCTCTCTTTCCACTTTCACTCCCACCTTCCTTCCTTCCCTTACGGCGCGGTTCAGGTGTCCACAGAGCAAGTGTGACAGATACTGCGCCTTTCCCTTCCTGTGAACCAACCAACCATCTGTCAGACAGTAAAATGAATTCAGTCACTCACTTAGTCAAAACTAGGACATTTTATTGTGAAAGCCTTTATGGCTCATGTTGTCGTGAACAGTGTGCCGCCTTTGCGGCGTTCAGATTGGCCGAGGCGAGATGCGTCCCTGTCATCTGCTAAGCCATGCATGAACGCGCGGCAAAGAACGCCACGCGACAGGAGCGATGGTGTACCGTCCAAACACACTTTCCGGAAAAAGTTTGATAGATACTGCGCCTCTCCGTTCCTGTAAACCAATTATATTTAGCACTGCAACGAATGCCGACAAGAGACTAGCGATGGGAGACGAATTATATAATAGGAAGGGGAGGCTTTCGCCATTCTCTTCTTAAGAGACATCTAAGAGACCCTCTAATTTTTTGTCGACACATTACACCTTACAACGATGAGCCAGCAAAGGCTTTCACCCTAAATATCTTGGCAGTAGCTTAGTTAAGCTTTGCTAGGATATACGTAGCGAGAAGTACGTTTCTCTTGCTCACCTTGTTTTGATCATTCGAGTTTAGCAATCACAGAGAGCTTTATTTATGCCACAGGGGGCACTTAGACCCCTAAAGTTCGCTGAGGCGAAAGCGTCGGTTGGGTGGTGGTATGGAGCCCTCCATACCGGCACCTCGTTATATTCTTGCTCCACCTTTCTCCTTTTCTTCGACTCGGATAAGGTGTCCGCGGAGAATTGTGATAGATGCTGCGGCGGTTCTTTCCTCTAATCTAATTTGAAGAGCCGCTGATGCCCCCTGTACGGCTTCTGCTTTATATGCTTGTTGTGCGGCGTTCGAGGAAGCGCCAAATGAAGGGCGCCGTACGGACGCCTGGATCGGACGTACGTCGTCATAAGCGGCCATGTCGTCACCACGTTTCACCAGTTGGTTATGTCATAACCAATCATTTGTCAGCGGTGCAGCGGTGGCGTAGCGGTAGAACATCCGCCTCGCATGCAAGAGGACCGGGGTTCAAATCCCGGTGCCGCGCAATTCTCCACCGGATGAAAAAAAGAATCCGCGTGTCGATGGAATTGGGGTGCGACCTGATGCCGGTGAACACCTCCGGCAACGCACTCCCTCACCTCAACAGGAGTTCGCCACCCTGGTGCAGTAATTGGCCGCAACCTCCTATAAGCTCCATAAAACCCCGGCCCTCAGACACCAGCGGCTGCGGAACAACTGACCACGGCGGCCTGTGACGCAGCAGGGGGTGCTAAGGAAGCCTGGCTCCACTGGACAGGCCGCCATTGGAAACTGACCCTGGCAACGTTTAATGCTAGAACCCTAGCTTATGAAGCTAGTTTAGCAGTGCTGTTAAAGGAACTAGAGGGCATGAAATGGCATGTCATAGGGGGCTAGTGAGGATAGGAGGCCGAATGAGGCATATACTGTACTGAAGGATGGGCATGTACTGTGTTATCGAGGCTTGCCAGAGAGGCGACAACTAGGAGTATGTTTCCTTGTCAATAAGTATACAGCGGGTAATATAGATGAATTCTATAGTATTAATGAGAGGGCTGCAGGCATCGTAATTAGGCTTAATAAGCGGTATAAACTGAAGGTTGTACAGGCCTATACACCTACATGTAGTTATGATGACCAGGCAGTTGAAAGCTTCTATGAAGATGTAGAATCGGCAATGCGAAAAGAAAAGACGCAGAATACTGTACTAATGGGCGACTTCAATGCAAAGGTAGGGAAAAACAGGCAGGAGACAAGGCAGTAGGTGACTATGGAATTGGTTCTAGGAATAGCAGGGGGGAGTTACTAGTTGAGTTTGCAGAGCGCAATAACTTACGAATCATGAATACCATCTTCAGCAAACGGAAGAACCGGAAATGGACATGGAAAAGTCCTAACGGAGAGACTAAAAATGAAATCTACTTCATAATTCAGCCGCCGCCATTATTCAAGATGTAGAGGTAATCGGGAAAGTGCGATGCAGTGACCACAGGATGGTGAGGTCCCGAATTAGCCTAAATCTGAAGAAGGAACGCAACAGATTAGTAAGAAAGAAACCCATCAACGAATTAGCGGTGAGGGGGAGGGCAGAAGAGTTCAGGATCTCGCCACAGAATAGGTATTCAGCTCTAACTGAGGATGACGACATTACCCTAGAGGCAAGGAACAATAATTTCAGAGATATCATTACTGAGTGCGCGGTAGAAGTAGGCGGTAGGATAGTTAGAGAGGATACCGGTAAGCTAAGGAGACGAAAGATTTGATTAAGAAACACCAGAGTATGATAGCTTCCAATCCAACTGACCAGATCGAATTGGCCGAGATATCAAAGTTAATCAGTAAGCGCAGGGTGGCCGATATAAGGAAGTATAACATGGAGAAAATTGAGCATGCTGTAAAGAACGGGGGAAGCCTTAAAGCGGTAAAGAAGAAATTGGGCATAGGCAAAAACCAGATGTATGCGATAAGGGACAAGGCGGGCAACGTCATCACGAATATGGATAAGATAGTCAAAGTAGCCGAGGAGTTCTATACAAATCTCTACAGTAGCCAAAGTAGTCAGGACCGTAATGAGATTGGCGGTAGGGAAAAACATTCAGACGTTCCACCAGTGACGAAGGACGAGGTCAAGAAAGCATTAGAAACTATAAAAAGGGGGAAATCCGCTGGAGAGGATCAGATAACTACGGATTTGCTGAAGGACGAGGGGGATATCGTGTTAGAAAAACTGGCCACCTTGTATACGCAGTGGCTGGGGTCATCGACGGTACCGGAACCATGGAAGAATGCAAATATTATCCTCATTCATAAGCAAGCGGACTCTAAGGACCTTACAAATTACAGACCAATCAGCTTGCTGTCTGTTACGTATAAGGTATGTACTAAAGTAATCGCTAATAGAATCAGGACAACCTTAGACTTCAATCAAGCAAAGGATCAAGCAGGGTTTCGGAAACGGTACTCTACTATCGATCATATCCATACCATCAATCAGGTGATAGAAAAATGCTCGGAATATAACCAGCCCATATACATAGCATTCATTGATTACGAAAAAGCATTTGACTCAGTTGAAACCTCGGCGGTGATGCAGGCATTGCGAAATCAGGAGGTAGACGAGCCGTACGTGAAAGTGCTGGAGGATATATACAGTGGCTGCACAGCAACCATAGTTCTGCATAAAGAAAGTAACAAAATTCCCATAAAGAAAGGTGTTGGGCGAGGAGACACAATCTCCCCAGTACTATTCACAGCTTGTTTAGAGTAGGTATTCAGAGACTTGGAATGGGAGCAGTTAGGGATAAGGGTAGATGGAGAATACCTCAGTAATCTGCGATTTGCTGATGACATCGCCTTGCTAAGCAACTCGGGAGATGAACTACAAATAATTATTGATTACCTAGTCAGGAAAACTAGAAAGGTAGGCTTGAAAATCAATATGCAGAAGACTAAGGTAATGTTCAACAGCCTCGGGAAGGAACAGCAGTTTACATTAGGTAGCGAAGTACTGGAAGTAGTAGGCGAATATGTCTACTTAGGACAGGTAGTAACCGCAGATCCGGACCATGAAAAGGAAATAACAAGAAGAATAAGATTGGGATGCAGCGAATTTGGCAAGCACTCGCAGATTATGACTAGCAGCTTACCGGTATCGTTCAAGAGGAAAGTATACAACAGTTGCATCTTGCCTGTACTCACCTATGGGGCTGAAGCGTGGAGGCTAACCAAGAGAGTTCTACTTAAGTTGAGGACAACCCAGAGGGCTATTGAACGAAAAATGGTAGGGGTAACATTAAGAGATAGAAAGCGTGCAGAGTGCACGTCAGAGAAATAACTCAAGTTACCGACATTCTAGTAGAAATTAAGAAGAAGAAATGGACATGGGCAGGACATGTAGTGCAAAGAGAGGATAACCGATGGTCGCTGAGGGTAACGAACTGGATTCCAATGGAAGGAAAGCGTAGCAGGGGGCGGCAGAAAGTTAGGTGGGCGGATGAGATTAAGAAGTTCGCAGGGGTCAAGTGGATGCAGCTAGCACAGAACCGGGTTAAGTGGAGAAATATGGGAGAGGCCTTCGCCCTGCAGTGGGTATAATCAGGCTGATGATGATGATGAATCATTTGTCATTATCATCATGACTGTGACTATCATTATCGATCACTATCTATTGCTAACCAGCGATGGCGGTTTCCATGGCAACCATTACTAGCATGATGTTAGGCAAGGAGAACGTTTCTCACGTGCTCATCGTGGCTGTCAGGATGATTGACAACTTTAGTGGGACAGGACAAGACACCGGACACCGCATTAAGCAATTAAGGCTTTCCCACTAATAGGCAAATAAATACTGTACCGTATCTAGAGCACGCAAGACACTCCGCTGCGTATTTTCCAGAGTTTTCCATTTTTATGGACTTAAATGCAGTCACGTGCCGATTCCATTGGTAAGCCTACCGCCAGCGGCTGCGTTTTGATGGAGGTTAAACGGAGTGGCGTCCGTGTGTAGCGCGATATCAGTGCACATTAAAGAACCACAGGTGATCGAAATTTCCGCAGTCCTCCAATAAGGCGGCTCTAGTAGCCTAACTCCCTTTGGAATTCTAACCCCACAAACCAAACCAAGGCAAATTTTATAGCTGAAATAAACAGCCGGCAGGCGTCCTGGCATTTAAATTTCGAATGTTCTAAGCCAGTATTTATTGCCGAAGAGAGCAGCGAGCTGTGGGCGCTTGGAGATAAAGGGTGCAGCGAAGAAAACTCACCTGGGCTAGCTGGGCGAGGAGACCGTTGAGGTAGTTCTGCCAGTGACGAGAGTGGCCTTCCATTTCCTTGCCACTGGCTACCAAAGCTACTGTGAAGACAAGCAGGCACTTCATCTCACAAACTTCCACCTGTGGTGACGTTGGCCGCCTCTTTGAGCGAGAAATGCTGCAGAAGAGAGACGCGAGGGTAACCGCCGGCACCCTGCAGCTTCGTTCTTCTTCCTCTTCTACTTTATCAGGTATTCGTTTCTGGAGAAGGATAAAGTTAACTGATATTGCGCTTTTGAGGGCTCATATGAAATTGCCCCTTAAAACAGAAGCGTGCAATATAAAAATGCCTCAGAAGAAAAGAAATAACGAGCAAAATAAAAATTTCTCGCATAAAAACAACAATAGATTTAGTCACTATTTGGTTTCAGTAGATTTACATTGGATTGGCCAGTAGTTGTTTTAAACCGTAATTAGAGTTCATGTACAATTAGGCCTATAATATCTCTAGGTTCCCCAGGTGGGGGTTCGGCATCCTGGTTCGCCATTTTGCCGGCCCAAAGCTCGGACTTGGAATGTTTTGAAAGGAATGGAATAAGCATATTACCGGTGGCATTTGTACCAATTGGGGATGGAGCCCTGAAGATGAAAAATCCAAAAATAATCCAGGAGCAGCTAAGGGCTGGCACCCCCACAACCTAGAAATATCTGAGGTCCGTCCGTTTGGCAGGAGAGGTATCCTTTGTAAGTCCTCGAATATACAGTGTGTGGCCGACATGCTTCGATACACAACGTTTGCATCACTGCCAGCAAAGCCTTTTATAGCTGAACAGCTGGCATGTGCAAAATGTATTATACGCGGCGTGGATTCGTCGGCTTCTCCGCAAGGAATCACAGAGGAATTTAATGAGGCTGGCGTTGGCGTCTTATCACTATTCCGTTGCAGCAGGGATGCTGGTGGCTCTAGGGTGCCGAAAGAATCGATGATAGCGAAGTTTGCCGGGGCTAACTGTTCAACAGAGATGAAGGTATGACCCATTGTGTACCGTGTAGATCCCTGCAGCCTCACCCTTTGCAGTGGAAAAACTGCTGGCGATTTGGACACAGCAACAAAGCGTGCAAATCCGCAACAAGCTACAGATTGTGCGGAGACACCCATTCATTTGACATGTGCATGTCTTCTGAAGTAATTTGCACACTATGTCATACAGATCACCCTGGTGATGATGATGGGCGACCAAACGCGCAGATGAGCAAACTGTTTTCGACATTATCCAGCATAAAAAGTGGTCTAGAGCAGATGCCTATGCACAGCTAGACCATAAGAGGAATTCGTATGCAGCTTGTGCAAAAACACTAGCTTCGGATGTGGAAACAGGCATGACAAAGTCGGTTGTCTCAGCTGTAGAGAAATCAAGGGTTTCTTCTAGCATATGTTAAGCACGTTTACAGAAGCTGTGTCACAGGTCATATCTACAAAGATTGGTTCTACTGAAATTGCAGCTTTGGAAGTTGGCAACCCAGGTATACTGAACGCCATGCTCCTATGGTTGCTAGGGCCTCTGTTGATGGAGATTCTACCCAGACTACGCCTACTTCTTTTTCCTCAATGAAAGCACAGGGTTAGAGTTCTGTGGATACCCACGTGTTCACCGTTTACTCATTGGATGTATAGATGATATGTTCATCCCAAAAGCGCTGCGCTTCTTCCTCTCCCTTCAAAATCCGCCCATTCTAACACTAAAAGTAAAAAAGGCTCCCCTAATCTTCAGAATAACACTGATGTCTTAAAGGAGGCTGTTACAGCCTCCCGGATTCTACAATAATCATGGCAAAATTAAAAGTACTACAGTGGAATTGTCGTTTAATTGCATCTTCGTTTCACGATTTACAGAATCTTATCTCAAATTTCAACCCAGACATAATTTTATTTCAAGAAACTTGGCTTCTTCCAAATCGGCCATTTTCTCCTAAATATTCTAGAACTTTTAGATCAGATGGCTATAGCGGCCGGGGTGGCGGCATGCTAACATTAATTTCGTCACAAACATTTAATTGGGCGAATGTGTCGCACAAAATTCTACGACCAGACTGCGGACAGCTTGCAGTTGATATCGCACTTCCACAGAGTGCTCCTCTCACTATTGCAAATGTCTGCTTCCAAACAGGTGTCCGTACAACAGATTGTTTATGTGATCCATTGAGTTCAATGAATAGACCGATTATTGCTGGCGATTTTAATTCACACCATATTATTTTGGGTTACCATTCAGATATATGTGGTCAGCGGCTTTGGAACTGGATGTCTGTAAATGATGTGCCTTGCTGTTATAGTCCAGACATAACCTACCAGCGAGTAGCTTCTAGATCAGTAATTGATTTAACGTTAGCAGCAAATGAATTAAGGCTCTCATCATGGGCTACGGTGGATTGTGGTACATATAACAACCACTTCTCAGTTGCGTTTATTATAGTATCTGCTCCTCTTAGAGTAATTATTTGTGAACAAAAATTTGCCAACCATAAACTCTTTAAAGAGTTTATGGTTGGCAAATTTTTGTTCATAGCATCGTCTGAGCATTCTGAACGTGCTCAACAAGCACTCTTCTCTGCTAGATGCCACTGAGCGTTCAGTGTTCACTGTGAAATCGCCTGTCCTTACCAAAATGTCGTGCCGATGGTGGAACGAAGAATGTGAAAAAGCCTTCCGTCGTAGAAAAGCTGCATGGAAGAGCCTTTCCCATAAGCAGTGTCCCCAAAATTGGAGATATTATAAATGTTATGCTACTTCATTTAAAAAAAAACTATTCCTATATCAAAGGATGAGTATAATGCTAATGTGAATGTTTATCTCTCTAATCCAATCAATCGGAAGGCATTTTATATGTTCATGGAACGCAACCAAAGTTCATCTCCACCACATGCAACCGAGTGAGAGGTGTTATCACTCAATGCAGCAAAAGATAAACTTAAACAAATTGCGAATGGCCTTGCTATTCGCTTTCACGCGCAAACGGTAGTTACTTACGACACGTGCTGATTTCATTGGAGTTGAGCCATCGAATTTGCATTGTACAGCGTCTGCTTTGAAACCTGCAGCTCCTGGGTGTGACGGTATTACAGTCGCTATGCTGAAAGCTTTAGTGCAAGACCACAAGTCGGAAGTGTTGAATGTTCTAAATTTTTCCCTGGAAACTCCTTGGTTAACTGAAGACTGGAAAGTTGCTAAAATTATACTAATCCTCAAAGATCCGAAAAAAGGCTTTGATTTGGATAATATTCGGCCGATTTCTCTAACTTCAAATCTAGTGAAACCTGCGCCTCACAAGCCATGTGATGACGCTGAATGCATTTAGTGATGCACAAATTGGGTTTCATCAAGGGTGCTCGATTTGGACTGCTCATACGGATTTGGAGAGTAGAATTAGGTTAGCAATGAAGAAGAAAGAAGTGTCGGCATTGGTACTTTGGATATCTCCAAAGCATATGACAGTGTAGAACACTCTATACTGTTGAATAAGATAAAGGAAATTAGGCCACCTTTTTACATTTTCGCATAGCTAAAAGAACTCTTAAGGAATTTTTCTGCACTAGAGGTTCTATAACTTCTGAAACGTATTACCAAACTAGAGGCGTGCCTCTGGGATCGGTGCTACCTCAATTGCTATTTAATATATTAAAGAGGGATATTCCTGTTCATCCAAATATAAAAGTGTGCGTGTATGCGGATGATATTGCCTTTTTCTTTTCTGCACGAGATGGTCATTCTTTATACCAGTTATTGCAACACTACTTGAATGCCCCAGAAGTTTGGCTTGTAAATTAAAATTATTTCTTAACATGAATAAATCCTCAGCACTAGTTTTCCCACCGGCACACACTCTTTTTATCTCCCTTGCGTATTGCGGTTCACAAATCCCACAGGTTGAATGTAAAGTACATGGGTGAATTATACCACTCCCAATTAGACTGACGGCCTCGTATCAAACGTAATTGCCTGAAAGGTGAGCGAGCCCTTGTTTGCCTGATTCGAATTAGCCTTAAGAAATTCGGTATGCGTAGAGGTACTCTTTTGTTTCTCTAAAAATGCCTTCTCCCACATCGTCACCCATCATGACCTTCTTTCTTCTCTCCTTCCCCTTCCCCAGTGCAGAGTAGCAGGCCAGATTTGAAGTATTCGGGCCAACCTCTCTGCCTTTTCCTTTCAATAAATCCATGTATCTATCTCTCTAAAAATGGTATTTGAGGCCAATTCTGGAGTTCGAATGTGTTCTTTTCTCGGGTAGACCTTAATACAAACTACAACCTTTGTTGCTACTGGAGAGGCGCGCTTTACAACTATGTTTGGGGTTGCTAATATCAGTTTCAAATGCAGTCCTCTATTTAGAGGCAGGTATACGTGACTTGAACTCTCGATTAGAGCTCCTCACTATGCGAGCGTTTTTACGAGCACTGGAATATCTCTCTGAAGGGGCTTCTCTCATTTTTATTACACAGCAAGCTCAGTTTCTGGATTATCATTGACCGCAATAAAAGCAACCATAATTTGTAGTTACTCAGTCCTTGCTGTCCTAAATTGCAATTTCGCTTACGTCAGTAAGACGTGTCGGAAATATTCAAGCTACTTCTGCACTGTGCTTTGACCAGTCGTTGCCATCTAATGCAAAACACTTGAATACCGCTGTAAAATGGGAACGCTGAAGATTTTCTATTAGAGTATCCACGACACGCAGCTTTTTCACAGATGCCTCACAACGGAATGAAAAAGCAGCAATAGGGATTTATTCCCAAGCACTCTATTAGTTTTTCTGTACGGATCCCTAATCACACACCAATATTTACTGCTGAATTGCTTGCAGTTTGTTTGGCCCTTCAAAAAGTTCCCGGTAATGTTACTCACGTAATCATACTCTCTGACTGCCTGTAAGTCTTAGCAGCATTAGAAAGCCCGAGAATGCGTCTTTTGAAACAAACCCTGATGTTTTTCCTTCCGTTACATTTACAGGAAGTACGTTTTTCGGGACACTACGACATCGCTTCATATACAATGGCGGATTATTTAGCAAATTCAGCTCTGGATGGGCCTGTTGCCGATGTTGTACCCAAAATTATTTTGCTAAATATATCCCATTTTGAACGGCTTCAAACGTTAAACTCCTTGGGCCATGAGCCACTCCTTGCGACTAAACATTTTAACCATTTAAATTTCCATTAGAATATCCGATTTTGTACCTAGAGGCAATGTGAGGTCTCCATGACGCTCATGCGTTGTAGAATTCCTTCCCGCAATCTTTATTTATGTCGCTCTGGATTCACGCCGTCCAATCTTTGTGCGTCATGTGATGACGTGGAAACAATAGAACATTTTATCCTCTCCTGCCGCAGGTATGCTACTCAGAGAAGAAATTATTTAGTAATACCTCTTGCTCGCCTAGTATTGCCATTTACAGTTCCTGTTCTCCTTTCCTTTGGTTTACCCGTCAAAGGGTATGCCCTAAAAATGGTGTGTGAGTTACTTCATGATTATAATAAAGCTACTGGAAGATTTGTGTGTCAACGCTGATCTGTCTGAATTGCTCTCTTTTTTTTGCTTTTATTATTTTTATTATATTACCATTTTAACCCTCTTTAATTGTTTTCTCTACTATCGCCTCAAAATTTAAAATTATTGCAGCAACACTAACTCCTAATTATTAGGTTATCTATCATACAGTCAAATCGACATCAATTATATTGTGTCACCTTCAACGAATTCTGGCGAATCCCCCCCTGTGCGTGCTGTGAATAAATTTGCGGTGAAAACCCTGTTCTACGGCGATAGTGGCCCCAATGAAATATCGGCTCGCCTATATGAATGACCTAAATAACCTGCCCTTGTTTTTTATGCAGGCGCGGAAGGACTTCCAAGAAAACAGCGCTTTGATGGAGAATATTTAAAAGGGTCGCTACACGGCTATAATTCTGCAGTCATTCATCTGCGCAAGTTGTGTACTGCGCATTCGTAAGTTTCACGTCCGCCTCGCCACAGCTGTGCTGCGCACCCGCTCCTTCCCCTTCGTGGTGGTAAACATATTTTAATGAAACTCTTTAGCAGGTTGTAGCGGCGGTTCTACTCCTCAGTCCGGAACTTCAGTGGCTTAGGCTGCTTGCTGTCCGCACTTTTTCGACGGTTTCCCTTTAACTCCTTGCGTCCGAGCTAGTCAGAGCTGCCTCCCAATCCTCCTCCGTTGGCTGGTTATTAATATTGATAGTCTGATTTCCCTGGCATGTCCACACAACATGGTACAGGTCCGCCTTCTCCCTGCAGAAATTTCATTGAGTCAAATGACTCTATCTATTGCGTGTAGTCTTCGTGGGTTGCTAGAAGTGTTTGTTGCTTGCGGAGGTGTACATCCTCCCCTTTGTCTAGTGTCTTTTCCAGTAGAGGGTATACCAGGCGAGAAAATCTTACATGCCACGTATTTCAGTGTATGTTAGTAATAGGGTAGGAGTTTCCATGAGATCCGTATTGGATGCCCGAGGGAAAAATGCTCGTGCTGAGGAGTGGGCGCTCTCGTTTCCTGGGATTCCCTGATGACCTGGTAGCTTATTAGCAAACCATATCCCGTAGGAGCACTCGAGCAGACGACGCTCTGGCGCGTGATTCCTCTGAGCAGCGCCACCAAACGACTAATAGTGGATATATTGTCTAAACAAATAAGAACATATTTAAAGCCCACCGTTCTCGTCGTTTTGGTGGCTCAATGGATTAACACCACGCATCTCTTCACTGATGCCACTTAAACATGCGTTCGACTCCTATGTTTTATTGTTTTTTCTGAATATTTTTTTTTTCAATTGTCTTCACTGTAATTATATTCTGCCTTCAGTGAGCGTAGGTTACCTTTAGGTTGCGTTTATAGACACCTTTAAGTAACAATCGGTATGACAACAGTTACACTAAGCAATTACCTTTCCCACAATCATTTCATGCCTCAGTGAGTGTATGTTACCTTTAGGTTGCGTTCACTGACATCTTTCAGCAACAATCGCCCTTTACAGTGAGTGTATGTTACCTTTAGGTTGCGTTCACAGAGATCTTTCAGTAACAATCGCCGTTTAACTCGCTGAAAGCGTCGTCTGTTCCAGTGCGCCTATGGGATATGGTATGGCAATACGCGACCTGGTACCCATACTTAGTGTTTATGCGTGGTTTGGCAATCACGGGTGCAACTATCTTGCAGGATTTTAGTTGCTAGCGGGGCAGTCCTGCTCCTAAGGTAATTTCGTTTTGCTGTCTGTGAATCTGTACGAATGTGTCTTGAGGTAGTGGGTTGAAGCTAGACAATCACCACTTCATCCGCAGTCAGTGTGTCTTGGCTGGACAATATTAGTCCATCCACTGTTTGATTTTGGTTCATTACCGCAACGGCCGCCTTCGCCGTTCAGGACCCATGACATCGACATAGAACACGCCCTCGCGATCGCCGTAGTGCCTTTTTACAGCTTTCGCTCGTGCTTGTCGTCTTGGCTATTGAAAAACGGGGTGCACATTCCTCGGTAATGGCGTTCCCTTGAATTGTCCTCTCCATGAGGCTAGGATGTCGCTTTTAGGGTCGAATTGTCGGGGGAAATTGTTGTTCAAGTCGTTCACGACTTGTCGACCAGTCAGAGTTGTGGAGAGTCGTACCACATGTGCCGTGAGGTGTGCCTCTATCAGCTCCTCTACCAAATTGCGGACGCCCAGTCGTAAAAACTAGTCCGTCGATGTCGTAAGACGAAGGCCCAGGGCCTTCTTGTAGGCAATTTTGATCATGAAGTCGAGGGTTTTAAAGTCAAACTTCTTGAGACGGAGGTAGGGTGCTGCATAGACGGTGCGGCTCACGACGAAAGCCTTGGCCAGCCGGAGAGTAGCCGAGGTGGCGCAGTGGTTACGGCGCTTGACTACTGTTCCCAAGGACGCAGGATCGAATCCAGGCCTCGGCGGCCGCTTTTCTTTGGAGGCAAAAAGCAAGGCGCCCGTGTGCTGTGCGATGTCAGTGCACATTGAAGAACCCCAGGTGGTCGAAATTTCTGGAGTCCTCCACTACAGCGTCTCTCATAGCCTGACTCGCTTTGGGACGTTAAACCCCACAGAGGAAACCAAACCATTTTCTGGCATCCATTATTTCGCGTCATTATTCTGGCGATCATTCTGGCGACTTGCTCGCTCATGAGGCCAGAGTTTCTGGCTGGCACGTTGTTGTTGCCCTTGTTATTGATGTACAGATCCAGTATCTCGATGGTCTTAACTTCCTTGATGGGTGAATTATCAACGTGGATGTCGATCGTTCCCTCATGTTTGTGCTAGCGAAAGACTAGAATTTCAGAATTTTTCGGAAGAGCAGGTCAGTCCACACGCTCGTGCATAATTCTGAACTGTGGTGGCCGCTCTTTGTAGTTTTTCTTCAAATAATTCCCATACTACCCATGGTTGTAGAGGTGGTTATATCGTCAGCGTACAGGGCGTGTCGTACGCCCTGTATCTGATTTAGAAGCGGTGGTAGAATTCGGAGGGCAATGTTGAACAGAAGTGGGAATATTACTGCCCCTTGCATAGTGCCTCCGTGCCCATCTTCATTTGCGTGGTTTGTTTCGTGCCGATGCTGATGTTGACCGTTCTGTCCTTAAGGAAATCGTAAATATATGAGTAGACTCGCTGGCCACAGTTAGTGCTCTCGAGGTTCTGGAGCAGTGTGGAGTGTCTGCCGTTGTCGAAGCTCCTTTGAGGTCGAGTGATAGAAGCGCTCCGTTACAGTTTCCGCGTGCTGGATCAATGACTTCGAGTTTCAGTTGCTAAAGCACATCATGGGTAAACAGATGTGCTTTGAATTCAAACATCGTGTGTAGAAGTAGCTCGTTGTTTTCTAGATAGTTTAAGAGACGTGCATGGAATCGCTTTTCCATGAGTTTGCCTGCGCACGATGTAAGGGACATGTGACTTAAGTTTTCAATGTTGATTTTCTTGCCGGCTGTCATGAAATCGGCGCACATTTTTTACCAAGCCGGCGCGGCGCGAGGCCCGCGTGTCGCCGCATGGATACTTCCACAAAGTTCAGAAAAAACCTCCTCTCCCGCGCTAATAAGCGCGCAGCTTTGTACGCGTCGCCACCGCCCTCTTTCTCATCACCCGGCAATGACGGTGACTCATAAGACTGGAATATGCCAGAGATCTCGAGAAAATTCTACGGGTCCTTAGCCAATGACAACGCGTGGCTCGACGGGAGGTAAAGGGAGCGCTTTAACCAGCGAAACCAAGTGTGTGTGCGCGCGCTTTAACAGACAGACGCGGCGCGCCCTATTTATAGAGGCCGCGCCGCTTGCGGAGTCAGTCAGTAAGTCAGTGGTTGCGGCGTGTTCGCAAGGGCGACAACTGGACTCCCGGGGATCACCCGCTGCTGGCAAGCCCACGGACCTGCGAGGCAGCGGCGCTCATCTTGCATGGCGGCCACATAGTGACTGTCGTGGCGTGGACTGCAACAGTACCCGGTGGACAATTTGGTGTTTGTTCTTGTGACTCTCTCATGTTTTATCTGTTGTA
>JAJIZL010125373.1:72729-94475 GCA_023969395.1 Amblyomma maculatum
ATTATCTTTCCCTTAAACAGATTACATTACTAATTTCTGTGATTATCTAAGTAAACATTAAAAAAAGACATAAAGTACCATCCCCAACGCTTTCCTTGGCCTCGCCTACTGTTGGCTGCTTTCCTTCACTCTTCGTTACTAGTTATTTGTTCCCTTTTAACTAGTTTAGTGTCCTTCCTAAATTTCTCCGATTGTGTCACTCTGGCTCGCCAGCGTGGTTTGCTCTGCTTGCTGCTTTCAAAGATGATATCCAGCGCTTAGTGATCACTGCCTAAGGTTTCTCCCGTATTAAAGCCACTCATAGTTGCCGGCGTTGCAAACGAGCGTGAGGTCGGGGGAGGTCTCCTGTGTTATGCTGCTACTGACTCGCGTCGGGTGCTGCGGGTCAGGGTGTAAGGTAAGTGCCAGGTCAGCGATGCCTGAAGATAGTTTGCTATTTTTATTGTCTTCACTTGGATATCCCCATAAGGGCCTAGAAGCGTTGTAGTCGCCGACTATAGCTGTGGGAGCTGTTTGAGCTTCTCTTAGTGCTTTGAGAAAAATAGCGTCAAAGGCTACGCGGAGCTGTTTGGTGCGACTATATATATACTGAGTGTAGTTGCCTTTGCTGTTAATAGTGTTGTGGTAGCAACTTTATGAAGGTATATTTAATGTCGCTGTTTAGATCAAGGTCTACAGTGATTGCTGTGCACAATTTGTGGACCAAGATGCATGTCGAGGGTCTGTTTGATGTGTTTAGCATACACTGGTCTTATCCTCCATATTCACGTCTTGTAGGGATTTTATTTCCGGCGGATGAGAATAAGAGTCTATGTATTATTATAATGTTTCCCCGAATAAGAGTCTATATGTTGTTGTAATGTTTCCATCTTACGCTTTAGTTCCCTGCAGTTCTATTGTAGAATGGCGAGTTTAGGTCTTGGTTGTGGCGCCATGTTGAGGATTAGAAATGTGTGTATGATCCTGTGGTGCACCTTCAGGTTCTTTATCAATTTCAGGGATGACTAGGGGATGATTTCCAATTTTTTCCTGTAGTTTTTTGGCCTTTTTCTGAGAAACGTCCTAAACTTCATGAATTTTTCCGTCAAATCTAATCTCCTGCACTTGCATCCTCCTTAGAACAGATTCAATTTTTTTTATTATGGGCGTGATGATTGATTCTAACATACTTTTGATTGTCGGCTCGATCATAATTTATAATTTATTCTCCATGAGATCTTGGACTCAGTTTTCCAAGCGGGTAATGCTGTCCTGTGTTTGGGTGTTCTCGGTAAATTACGGCATGAGTCCCTCCGGCGCTGCTGCCCGCTGTCGCTGTACCTGCGGCATTGGCGCCTATTGTGATGTCTCTAATGCAGTTTGCCGCTCGATGGTGCTAGTATTTAGCTGCTGTTGGTACGGAGGGTGTACCTCTGCCTTCACTTCCTCCATCGGATGTGCCTGTTGCGTCAATAGAGGTAATGTGTTTTTCGAATCGGCTCGGATGCCTGATGGACCATTCTTAGAAAAGCTTCTGCGCATGCGCGACAAAGGCGCAACTAGAGCCCTCTGTAGGCGATTTGGTTTTGGTTGGCAAACATTAAACGCCAGCGCTGCCTAGCCGTGCATTTTTGCGTTGCAGAGTGGTTGATGATTTGAGTTGCTTGTCTCGCTTTCGCCGTGTGTGTGTGGCCGTGGCTCGGGAAAACTTATCGCGCATTTAAAAAAAAAGTCGGAGACGCGAGAAAATGCCGTCTGGATATTTTGTAACTGGTCCCTGAGCGCTCGTCGTCTGCTAACGAGGTAGTGTGCTCGGTGTCCCCTTCCGTACTGCTTTGCGGAGGCGCTTTTGTTCTCCCCAGTTTTTTTTTTCTTTTGTTTTTGTCTGTGCCAAAATCTATTCTTATGAGTTTTGTTTCGTTCTACAGCCGCACCATTTTTGGAAAAGCGGTCATCTCTGCCTTGAGACAACGCAGTGTAGAGCTTGCCTTTGACGCGTAAATTGCTGGAGTGAGTTCTATGCCTTTACCTATAACTATCGACTTGCAGAGTACGCCCGTGCAAGAAGACGCATCCTAGTGCCCTCACAGAAACGCTCATCAGCAGCACTGCTACATGCTGATAGGTTTCGCTGAGCCTTCAATAAGGAGTAAAGAAATGCAGCATTGTTCACTATTGCGTGCAGTCTAGAGACAGCCATTTGACTGGAACGCCTTCTATCTAAGCTAAGCATACGCCATACAACAGCAACACTTGTACGTATATATAACGAGGACCACGACGACATACAAGGCGCAAAAGACGAAGCCGTTAATGAGGTCGGTTGTGCCCATCCGGCCCTTTCCGGGGTATCTGGGCGTTCTTGCTGCATTTGGTGCTTTCTGCCAAATGAACACATCGGTTTTACAAGAGTTCTTCTATCGACAGATTCGGTGGGAAATGAATTTTGTATACTTGTATGAACATCCCCACCGTAAATCCAATAATACGATAACAAGGTGCGCTATATCTGAACAGCGGGAGCACGGCAGAATACAGCCTACGCAGGAAGCAGTCCGTCAGTAAGCGAAGGTCTCGCGTATGAGCGCGAGCGTCGTTGAGATAATTCGAGTTGTTTACTAATCTGTAAAGCCTGGCCTAGATCAGAAGCTGCTGGGACGAAGTCAGCAGGAACTCTTGCCCTACATCGGAAAACCCAGACAAACATTTGCGCGGGTTACAAAATTGTGCTTCCCATGTCACTGTGACACTCGTCTACGCATTAGCGCCCATTCAATACACGTTCCTTTTGTGTATCAGCACTATGCACAAGAGAAATACACATGTTTCTAACCAAAATATCTCACCCCGCAAAGCAATCGCAGTGAGTTCAAACGATGTGTCCAGAATCAACAGCGAACCATTGCATTGTTGCATAAACACTGCGGTCTTCATGGATGGTGCTCACTTATATCAAGACGTATTAGTGGTATGAAGATTCAAGTCCCTGACATGGCCTTCCTCCTTTAAGTATCGGCCGGGATGCGCCTGGCGAACAGTTGAAGGCCCAAACTGCACGTATTGCTCATACGTGGTCATTATTCTGGCTACAACTCGAAACGTCGGCGCTCTACATCGTTCTCCTTCTATGTCATCCTCTTTCTTCAGCATATGCACGTTTGCAGCAAAAGAGCGATACTAACACAACAATTTAGGCGCGCAAAAAGCGCCGCGAACGCTGCTTTGCGCATGCCAGTTCGAGAAGCCCTTTCCAACCAAAATGGCCGGCGAAGCTTTTCATTTTGGACGACAAGTGGTGCTCGCTGCTTTTCAAGCTGGTGCAGACGTCATCAATGAAGAAGCCTCTAAAGCAGGCCTCGAATTCTCGCCTGAAAAGTCAAAGCTCATACTCTTTAACAAAGGCAAATAAATGCGCCTTTGACGACAGTCATTATATGGGGCATATATGTAGTAGAGATACAGGAGACGGAAATCTTTCGACGCAGGTTTCAAACAAAGTCTCGAAACCTGCCAATATTCAACAAACCCAAATTGGCGCTTCACCTAACACCCAGACTAAAACAACAATTACTAATAATTAATACCAATTACTAATAAAGGTACTACAAATTACACTAATAGATGTTTAATTTTACAACGCAAAGAAAAGTTCCAGAACTTCTTTAGTTGACTGTAGAGTAGGTTTTGATTTGTCTTCTCGTTCTTTCTGTTGCTCCCTTTTGTAGGCATGTGTACAAACTGCCTATGAAAACGGCACTGAAGCGAATAAAATTAGTTGATAGTTTGCACTCTTTCTCTCTACGTTGTGCTTTTTCCTGTGTGTGCCTTTCTGTGCGCAAGTCGTTCCTACAACAGTATTCACCAACTAGCCCAGCAAGTTTTTAACTAATAGAAAATGAGGCATGAAAGAATATTACCTCTTCAGACTCAAAGACACCTTCATTATGAGCAGGATAATGTACTCTATCCCGTAATTAAAAGTCCGAAGAGATGAGGTGGAGAAAGTCAACGTTTCATTAGAATGGCTAAGAAAACATGAGCCTGGTTCGCTCGAATCCCAACGAAGAGCTACTCAAACAACGGATCCAAATACCAAAGAGGAACTCAAAGAAGCCCAACCAATTGCCCAAGTAAGGCACCTGTCTAACACGCCCGCCGGTAGAAGAATAATTGAGAGAATAAGAAGTGGGGGCAAACCTCTTCCAAACATCGCTCAAGCAATTCCATGCGACATCCAAAAGAGTACGACCATCAAATCTCTTTCTCGGAGCAGAAACCCTCCCCCAGATCAAGGTCGAAGAGAAGTGTTAGGTAAGAGCCAGCACTGGACTATGAACCAGCTGCAGGATATCACCTACGCCGATGACGCAAAAGCCGCGGACGGCAATAATATTCACAATATGGCTCTACACGCCCCAGAATTCACCCAGCCAAGCTGGTAATGGCGGAGACGGTTTCCACATCTATACCGCTAGTCGCGGAGGAGGCCGCCATTGCCGTGATAATTACTTTTAGTAAAGCGACTACCATAGTAAGGTACTATAACTTGGCGATCAATAAATTTGCTGCAGATAGAGTTTCCAATGCCATTTCACAAATACTCACTGAATTAAGAAACTCTCTCTTGAGAGGTACTTCACGGATTCGCAGCTTACGCGGGGAGTCCGTGAAGTGAGGCTGCCCACTAATACTCTCGAGAATTAGCTGGTGATGGTGGAGGTGAAAACGTTTATTGCTTATTTGGAGGTTTGACGCAGAGACTTAAGGGCTTCTGCCTTACACTACTGAGTGGAGACCCTAGTCAGGGACCCCATTGGCATGCCGCGTTAAGGCCTTTTGGGCCTGTAGTTCGCAGCAGCCGAGCAGGGTCGCCTCCCAGTCCTCCCGGGAAGAGTTGGGAATAAGGCAAGGAATGGGTTTGGCTGGCAGGTCCATACCATGTGGTAGGTGTCAGCCACCTCCCCACAGTACTGGCACTGGACAGTGAATTGTGTGTCAAAATGTTTAAGTACTGCCGGGCACAACATCGTGTTAGTGAAGAGGCGCAGGAGCAGCCTCTCGTTCGCTTTTCCTAACCTTAGCAGGGGTAGGGGTATTTGTGATGCGAGTTTTGATTCCGGCCTACACATTCAATATCTTTGAATGTGTAGGCCGGAATGGAATCGATGTCCTCAGCCGATTCCAGTCCCGAGGAAACTGCCCGGAGAGAAAGCGCGCGGGCGGCTGCGTCAGCTGCCTAGTTCCCTGCACGACCCTGGTGGCTAGGAGCCCAGACAAGATATTGGCAAGCGGGGTCCGTGTCCCGACAGAAATTTTGAAATATTCTATAGGCTAAGGGGGTGGTCCACCCTTTGGCGACATTCCGATAAGTTGAATGTTCAGCCGGGCAAGAAGGCGGCGACCCGACACTTCCTGTGTGAGACGGGTATATTGGCTCATCAAATGTGCTTCCTGAAGCTCCCTGAAAGTGTTCACCACACCTAGGGCCATGAGCCGTCTGTTAGAGGTGAAGATTGGGAGGTCGAGGGCACGTTTCATGATTTTTCGGAGGATCACCTCGAGGGTATCCTCCTCGTGCTTCCGCAAATGGAGGTAAGGAGTCAAATACAGGATTCGACTGGTTATGAAGACGTTTGCCAGCTGCAAGGCATCCTTACTTCGCAACCTCCGCGTTTGTTAGACACTCGGCGGACCATACGGCCCACCTGGTCCAACACCACCTAGAAGCCTGAAGAAGCCCACACGGCGGCATGACGTCACGCAAGTCAGATCGTGCTGGAAGTGGACTTCACTACACTCGCTCTCTCCCCATAAGCTGCATGTTGGCGCTAAATAAATTAGATTCGCTCGCTCGTGTTACCAGTAGGAACTAATATCCTGCGTCTACAGTTATTTACGAAGCTTGGCCGGGAATTCTCACTAGTTTGTAGCCTCGTGCCTTAAGGAGGCAGCCTGCAT
The DNA here is from genome assembly GCA_023969395.1 of Amblyomma maculatum. Lineage (NCBI taxonomy): Eukaryota > Metazoa > Arthropoda > Arachnida > Ixodida > Ixodidae > Amblyomma > Amblyomma maculatum. The sequence goes on from JAJIZL010125373.1 coordinate 78,667, forward strand.
GCTTACACATATAAGAACCGTTTTCTGACTGATTGGAAGCGAATGATGTAAAATTTTATCATCACTGTGGTGCATAAACTCTATTTGATCTAGTAATAAGCTATTCACGTTTCAAGCTACCGCCATGATTATATTACATATATTTAACACTTTGGGGCCTTTTTTTACTTTCCAAAGCCCTATCAGGCAAGTTACAAAAATGGCAAAAAATTGGCATTACATGAAAGTAAAATGTCAATAGTTCAAAGTGGAATAAATCAACACTCATAAAATGCACAAACTCATTTCTGCTCAGCAGCAATACAGGATCATTTATTACACAACTCGTCGAAAATAAATAAAAATACAATGCTTGAGTCTCTTCTTTGTACAAGAATACATTCTTGCACATTAAGTGCACATAAATGCGATGCATGTCAGTGTCAGGAAAAAAACGTTGGTAGAGTAAATTTTCTGCGAATACACTTTACTGCTTTGCACACAGTACTGCTTCAAGTAAAGAAATCCAGGCGTGCACGAGTTTGCGTGACACGGAACAGACAGAGATTACAACATCAGAAGCCTTCTTGAGAATGAAGGTAGGATGAAGGACATTTTATTTGACATTGATGAGAGAAAAAGTTATTTTCTTTTTAAAAACAATACTGTGGAAGCAAAACTGCACAAATGTCACCTCAACTTTTAACAGTGGCAAGTTTTCGCTTTGCCTTTGTGGCAGACAACTTGTTGCTTGCTAACTTGTTGTTCAAAAGGGTGTTTGCTGCTGCACTCAAAATGTAATGTATGACTTGTTGAGGAGTATAGCCATTCACACAAACATCCAGGTCATCATTATCGTTGATGATGCCATGCACAAGGGCCACTAGCACTTCTTTCTGCTTAGGAAGTGCAAATAACTATTTTGCAAAGCGTGGACTCCTACGCTTGTCCAGCTCTATTTCTGTGGTAAGGACGGCATTCACAACAAGTTCGCGTGGGAACTTCAGCCCACCTCTTGTCATGCTGGTAATAAGGACATTTCTTGCAATGTCTATCTGTATCATCCATCATCAGATTTTCTTTACATGACTGGCACAACAGTTTCTTTACAGCTGCATGAGCACAGTAACTGGCAACATATGTCACAGCTGGTAGCCTTGCCACTTTCTTCTCATTATCGCTGTCCCAAACTGCGATATCAAACTGGCTCAGAAATGAGTTGGAGCTAATGACAGGAACATCGCACACCACATCAATGTCTGGTAACTCGAGCACTTTCTGTAGCCGCAGCTTTGTCTCGGACTCGTAAATCTGCCTAATCGACACATGATAGTTGGCACCAGACAACTGACGGTACCAACCAAAGCGATTCTCAAGGCAATCTGCTTGAAATTTGCCTAGCAAAACATACTGCATAGCAAGTTCTTCAAGGCAGTAGATAGCGAATCATGGAGCGCATGAGTTGTGTGACATAAAGCTGGGTGAGTTTCTTTTGTTAAATGTCCTGCATCGTGCCTCAAACTTTCCCAGTGGTCGAGCCACTGCATCATTTTCCCCAAAAACTCTAACTGGGAACGAGATGTCGAGGTTATGGGTTTTTGCAAGTCGTCTGAAAGTCGCTGGCTCTTTCGGGGAGTTTTAACGTTAACAACATTCCACCACGTTAGCACCATGCTGATATACCATCAGCATGCTGAATGTTGCTATTATGAAGTGCTGCCACAGTTGATGAATTGAATATTCTCACTGCTGTCTTTACATTTTGCCTCTCGATGTTTGAAGGGTTCAGTGCCTTCAATGGCAAAGTCGGATCAATCTTCAAAAGCTCATCTTGTTCGGATTCATGCAGCTCACATAAAGTGTTAAATGATGCTGCCAAGATTTTGCGTTTGGGGTCTGCACTTTTTGGATCTGGGATGTACATGCACCTTCCTGCATTGCGTTGATTTAACCAGTTATTCTGACACATTTCAACACGTGGACAGGGTCTATAACAAAAACAAAGGTCGTGATTTGTCAGCTGGATGCTGATAAACTATCTATAGTCTCGGAGGGTCTGAAAACAATGACATTGTCTTTCTGTTGATGGAATTATTGTCAGAGATGATGGCAATTACTTTAAATCCTGTATCTTCAAGCTTCAGGACTAGCATTTGCATAAAATCATGCAAACATTTTGCATCAATTGTAGCCACTGGTAATATATGCACAACATCTTTGTTATTTGAAAGCAGACTCTGAGTCAAAAAGACAAACGCTGTTTTTGCCGGACTTGCAGTGTTGACTGCTGCACCGGCAACTGACCCAGCTTTAAAATCAAAGTATGACTGAATGTGGATTTCATCCATCATTAAAGTTACTGTCTTTTCATGCTCTTTCAATGTGGTAGCAACTTTCTTAGCATATGACAGGAAACAGGAGCCTTGCTGTGCTATGGCCGGGCTTACTTGCTGAGCAGAGCAGAGACGTCTTATTGTCTCTGGATGACGCAACTTTACCTTCAGTAAACCTCTGAGGAATTTGTATGCATGCGGTGAAATGGTGTAAAGGAGGCTTGCAAATATGAGAAGGTCCGACGAGTAGCGTGCAGCGTTGTTGAGGATTAGGTCTACTTGGGGTTTTATAAACTTCACGACTTCGAGGTGCCATTCGTGTAACTGGGGCTGATGATTGCATATTAACTCTTCTAACAGCTCTTCCACAGTTGCAAGTAGATGGCGAGCCCGCTGGTCATTATAGGGAGAATGAGCACTACGCAGAGACTCAACATGTTGAAGGATGTCACTTAGTTGTCTTAAGTCCTGCAACACTGCAGGCACACTGACACCATGAAGGTCCACGATGCGTGTTTCCCTGTAATACACTTCTACACACATGCTGTCACAAACTACCACTGATGAACGTACAGAGGCGCCCTGTTCAACAGTCAAATCCAGGAATAGAACTTTGCACTCCATTGTGATCACAGACCAAAACAGCGATGTGTTAAAGCTTGGCAGAGCATGAAGAAATTCTTAAAAGCTTGTTACTTCGTTATGCTTGTCTTATTGTTGTTTTTCTTCTAGAGATTTTTCCATGGCAATGCGGAGTGATTCGTCCTCAACACGTTTTCTGTTATCCTCCGGAGCCTCCCGAGTGCACGCATGTTGTCGTAAAAGGTAGTGGGGACAATTCGGGAACACACTTGGTACCGCATCCGGCTTCAGCCTGGAGACTTTCAGCCGCACTTCAATAACGTTTCCCGTCTTCACATATGTGTACTTAGATGTTTTGACGTAATCGCTTGCTACAAAATGCTTCTCGCAAAGCTGAAATGAAAAAAAAAAACATTCTGTACAAATACGTTGCATACCACCAGAAAGATAAAACGGCTCGGTTCGGCTTTCGATATTACAAAAAGAATGAGCACGTTTCAGGCTCCGATAACGCAAGCAACCCGATTCGGCTGTTGCTGAATACATTTAGCCAGAAAAACGCACATTGCTTTAATAAAAAAGCCGCGAATCGACTCATAAGCCATAGCTTACCACTGTGTTTTTTGTAGGAGTAAAATCCTTGTCCGGCTTGTCCATGTTGCCCCCTCGCTCCCTACCCTCGCCACGCGGACTTTCGGAGAGGCTGTCGCCGTCCGTCCGAGCGGCGATCTGAGTTTGGTGACGTAGGCGCGTGGGCGAGGAGGCGGCGCGGGGGCCTTGAGTCTTCTAGGTGGTGTTGCCTGGTCCCCCACAGGGCGTAGCTTGGCTAGTGTTGTGTCAGGGCATCTTTGGTGATGGATGAAGAGACCGAGTTACTCTGATCTCTTTTGATTCATGAATTCGACCGCTCGCAAGCGAGAGCGAGATTTGTGTACTGCATCTCAGAGAGGGGCGAATATGCACAAACTGTAATTTTGGGGGGAGCATAGAAGACCACAGCGCCGGGCATAACGGTCGACTATGCTCGCCGCTGTTTGCAGTCAGGTTTCAATTTCGCCCGCACTGCCCTGCATTGCCCATAGGGTGATGTCGTCGGCGTAGAGCGCGTGCTGCACGCCTTCGACCTCAGCAAGCTGGGCCTGTAGACGCATCATGGCAATGCTAAAAAGTAGCGGGGAGAGAACTGCGTCCTGAGGTGTGCCCCGCGTGCCGAGCATGAATGGTCCGCGCTCCATGTCTTGTATTTTGATGTAGCATTGTCGGTCTGTAAGGAATCCTCTTATATAATTTAACGTATTGCCGTCACAGTGTGTTTCACTTAGATGGGTTGGTATGACATCGTGTGAGACGTTATCGAATGCGCCTTTTAAGTCTAGGGCGAGTACAACCCGTTGATTACGGGGGCGTTCGAATGGGTTGAGAATTTCTAGGTTACGTTGGAGAAGGACATCCTGTGGGGATCTGTGTGGCGAAATCCGAACATGGTGTCCGCGAAAGTGTGCCTGTGTTCAAGATACTCGGATAGCCGATCGCGCACCATAGTCTTCATTAGTTTGCCCACACAGGAGGTGAGAAAGATTGGGCGGAGGTTATCCGTGTCTATTGCTTTGCCAGCTTTTGGGATGAAAGCCACAAGTGCCGTTTTCCAGTCGATGGGTAAGGGGGTTTCCCTTGTCGAGATTGCGTTAATGTATTCGAGTAGGCACTGGTACGTCGAGTCAGGCAGGTTCGCCAGAAGCTTGACGGTGACCTTGTCCCGACCAGGCGCGGTGCCTTTCTTCATTTTCACTAGACTGGCCCGACGATCGTGAAGCTGGAAAGGTTTCTCCAGCTCCGAGTTCTCCTTGCCTGCGTAAGAGTAGACCGATCCTTGGGGGTCTTGAGCTGTGCACAAGGAGCGGTTGTGCCAGCTGCATAGTGTTGCCTTTAAGGTAGTGGATTGCTCGGTGTTGTTTTTGCTATGCGATGCTTTCATTCCCTTGGAATCTAGTTTGTTACCCTACAACAAAAAAGATTCGGTGGCTGGCTAGCCGCCGCCGTAAGCGGCATTGACCAACCATCCCAGCCCCGTAAGGCCAGGAACGGCTACCCTTCACCACCTCCCCCCCTCTTCTGCCCGCACGAAGCAGCATAGGTGGCTCAGCTACAGAGCTAGTAGCAGGCACGTGCGGTTTCTTTTCCTTCTTCCTACAACCACAACAACAACGAGGGCCTGTTTCATAGTTTTTCTTGGGCTGGCTAACAACTTGTCCCATTTCTCTGCTGAGGGAGCTCGCAAGAGTGTATTTGGAGGAGGATAGCTGGTGCATTCCCATTGTACATGGTCTTGAGTGGCCTGCGTCCCGTCAACCGCAGTGCTGACATGGAGTGTTGCATTCTCCGTTCGTCATTCAAGATAATCGGTAGTGGATAATGGCCTTTGCTTGTAGGCGTCTGAGTGTCGTGGCTTGCGCCCGGTCCAGATGGTGGGAGAGGCGAGGTACGTGCATCTAAGCTCGCGATAACAGTTTGCTATCTCAACGTATGTGCGCGGCGCCTCGACGGGCGCATCCGTTCCCGATAGATCTCCCGTCTCCGGGTTAGTTAAGCCGCGGGATAGACGGTCGACCCGTTTGTTTTCGGAGTTACCTGTGTGAGCCGGAACCCAAACGAGATTCATGTGATTGAGAGATCGGTTACTCAAATTTCACGTCGCGAGCACGCTTACAGAAATTTTTGAGAAATTTTTAACTGCGCTTTTTGGGTCGCTTGAATAGTTTTTGGTGCGAGGATGGCCAATGCGATAGCTACTTCCTCTGCATCTCATATGAAGCTAGCATGAAATGTTATGGTGTTTATGAAGGCTGACTTTGATGTGGCCATAGATGCCACGTATGCTCCGTTTTTTACATGTTGGGCTGCATCCGCGTGCATTCCTTATGGATCGTTCTCATACCGTTTCTCAAGGGTCTCTACCCTTGCCTTCCTGCAGGTATCATGTCTGCCTGGTAGCAGTCCCACAGCTCACAAAACTCTAGACAAGGCAGAAGAACACACACTCCGCCTAGCCTGCTAAATGCAGACACTCTCGTTACATCATTTAAACTGCACCAATGGTACCCCTTACTTTACACACCAGAGTGCTCACACTGTGGATAAATTGCTACAGCTTTTCACAGGGTGTGGGCATGCCAAATAAATCCCTTTATCGATAAACTTCCTAACCCCAATTTGGAGAAGTGGGAGGCCACCCTGCACAGCGAGGACCCCGGCGAACAGCGAGGACTGGTTCGGAGGGCCTACGCTGCGGCGCAGGCCACTGGGCTGCCGGAATAGGCGGACCACCCACACTCAATAATGTTTTCAATCCCTCAAGCAATCAATGAATGCCTGGTAGCATGTTTTGGCAATTGGCTTAACAACTCACTAAACCTTCGACCACTTGGAGACATCTAACATGCGCTGACATCGCAAAGCACACGGACGCTTCTTTATTTTGCTCCATCGAAACCAGCCGCCGCGGTCGGGATTGAACCCGGGTACTCCGGCACAGTTGACGGGAGTCTTACCCCTGCTGCCACCAGGGCGGGTGAATGAAAGTGGATCAGAGAGTTTTAGGAAATAGGAAGGAACCTTATAATTTGAGTGGACACCGCGAAACGGTGGACATCTACACCTAACCAAATCAAGATAGCATCTTTATGTTTTTGTATATTGTGCATTGGCTTATAAAGGAAAGGCGTAATATCTGTCTTAGACGTTCAAGGTTGTTGAGACCAATTTTTTGAGACTCACCTCAAAAGGTTGTTGAGACTCACCTTTCATCGGCTGTGGTAACTTCGGCCATATTAGGTGGATGAGCGAATTTCTTTTCTTTGTTTTGAATCAACGAAACTCGGTGAAGAGAATGAATTAGAAGCTGGGACTTTTTTAGTCGTTTGACGGACAATTTGTGATCTGCAGAATAAGTTGCGGAGTTTGAACTAACTTAGCAAAGCCTCCCGTGGCGGATCGGGCGCACGGACGCCACATCAGGGGACGATCCCAGCCTCTTGATGTCGGTAAACTTTAGAAACATGGAAGTCGTGGAGTGCGCGCAGGTTCGACCGGATGTTTTTGAGGTACCGGGACAATTGTAAGGACATCAGCAAAGGAAATTCGTGCTGTTCGAGAAGAGTGGCAGAGTAACTGCGATACAAAGGGCCTTGGAGAAGCAAGCAAGAAGAAATGTTGCGGCAAAATTTATAGAATGTCACATCACTCTGGTTTTTGACGACACCGAGTGATTGTTCTTAAACTACCCGGCGGTTTGGTCAGCCTCACCAAATACGGAACCACCCATTTTATGGACACAATCAATATGACGCCTGGTATCTCACCCCGCCACCATAAATCATCCTTCTCCAGGATACGGCCACTAGGGCATCACTGTCTAGTTTAGTGCCCTACCACTGAGATGCCATGATTAAACCCAGGGTGTCCACTCTTGTTCACCTTTCAATCACCCACAAACGCACACCATTACGTCAGACACACACTCCGTAATCACGGAAATCATTCATCACGCATACACATTACCCTCCATCTTCATTGCGAATATACCACTCCCCGTCCCATCTAATGTCTTCCCTGGAGACGCTGGGGGATTTCCATGGGGAGCCACCTCTACGGGCACGCGTCACTTCGGCTCCGCAAATTTCGACCGATTTCACCGGACCAACGCTTTTTCGAAACCGGTTTTCACTCAGAACTGGAAGACATCAAGCGCTGGATCCCCTGGATTTCATATATCAAGCGGTAGGACCATTTTTCGGATCTTTAACGGACTTGGAAGATTCAAAGCTGGCGCCAGCCCGCTAACCCTGACGGGACGCCCAACTCCACATCGGGAGAGCATGGGACGATAGGCATATTGACGACGGCGGCGCCTAGCACCGATGCTTCTTCAAAGAGAGACCATATGGCAGGGAACAGCCAAGCCCCAAGTGCGTCGCCACAACCACCAAATGCCCTCCTTGACGAACTCCAAGGGATGGATAAAGACGACTTTCGAGATGCCGAGTCAGGAAACGAAGACGGAATCCCGTCAGATTCCTCATCGGAGTGCGTCGCGTACAACAGTGCCAGTTGGGAGCTTGTTCAATCCAAGCGGCAGAAAAACCGAAATTGAGAACACTGTGGAATCTGCACTGCAGAAATACGAAAGCTGGAGTTTTGGTGCTGCATACGGTGCATTACGTTTGCTCTCATCATTATTATCAACTAAATGCACCGCCATTATCAATGCTACATGCATACAGCTGTATAACGTCACAACACCTGTGGCGCTCCTGGCGGAGAGAGCGAGAGTTAGGCTGCCGTTCATGCGCACCGCCGTCTCTCATGGACGGCGCGAGTTGGTCGCCCAGTTTTGAGGTGTGACGTCATAACACCTGTGGCGCTCCTGGCTGAGAGAGCGGGAGTTAGGCCGCCGTTCATGCGCACCGCCGTCTCTCACGCACGACGCGAGTTGGTCGCCCAGCTTTGAGGCGTGACGTTACACAGAGGTCATGTGAAATGTCATTTCATGTGCACCGCCGTCGCACCACAAAGGCTTGAAAATGAAAGTAGTATTGCTCTCGCAATAAAACTTCACAGACAAGAACAACGGAAAGGCGCAGGAACCACCCCGAACGCCCAACCTCACGATGCAAAATCACTGGGTAATGCGACCGGCTGCAACAAGAGTGGGCAGGGGGAGTAGAGGAGGACTAGGCGAAGACTGCCGCCACTCCCCAAAAACTACATCAAAATAATTTTTCGACCCAGGAAAGGACTCATGGTGAAATCACTCACCACACACCAAGTAGCGAACGCCGTTATCATGGCGTGCGGCCAACAATGCAAGGACAAGGACATACTTGTAAGGCTTCGTACAAGATCTAACATCATTATCGTTAGCACCCCACATGAAGAAACGGCTCACCTGGGGCGGCGCATTACCCGCCTTAAATTCGCCGAAAGTCGTACGAGGTAAACGCTTACGTGGCAGCTCCGGAGGACGTCTTTCGTGGCGTAATACACGGTGTTGACCCCGGTACGTCTCCCGAAGAGCTCCGCAAATTTCGACCGATTTCACCGGACCAACGCAGTGATCACTTTCGACGGCCCGATCTTGCCGAAATCCGTAATATACTACGGAGGTGAACTACCATGCTACCCGTACCTAAAGCCCCTCAATAATATTGAGGGGCTTTACCCGTACCGCCCCACTAGGCAAGTCGCACCGGACATTATTGTGTGCGGAGATCAAAATCGGACGAAAGACCATGTGTGCGAGCTCAACTGCCGAATATGCGCTGAGGCACATCGCACCCGATCCAAAGAGTGCCCCGAAAGACTGAAAATAGCAAGACCAAAGCCCAGTGGAGAAAGAGGGCACAGTGACCAACGCGGGCGACCACGCAAGTGATGGTTCAGCTCAGAAGGAGAGACCTCGAGGAGCCGATCAAGGTCAGATTCCTTCCCACCTCTGTCGCCGGCCGGTTCACAGGAGGGGAACAAGAAATACAGAAAAAGAAGCTTTCCCAGAAAGGCGGCAGCAAGGTAAGCTGGGCATCTACCATTGATGCGCACTCGCTAGAAAATAGTAGTAACACAAACAATATCAACAGCAAAAATATTCCTGTCAAAGAAGCTAAAGACGCGAGCAGCGATGCGCTCAGACGCGAACTTGAACTCGCTCGACTTAAACAAAATGAGCTCGTACGCAAGGTCGAGGAACTGACAAAAAAACTAAAGGCACAACAGCGGGGGCTTGAAAAAACTAGAGCCCTTCCAAAACAGCCACTAGCATCCGCCAATGGATAACATGAAACACGAATGCAACAGATGATGCAGCTTTTGATGCAGGATATGATGCGGCAAATCCAATCTCAAATGCAACAGATCCAAGCACAATTTTAGGGGCAGATCTCAGAAATCAAGAGTGCTTTTCGAAAACATTAGGGAAAGAGCGTACAACCATCCAGCGTTAACGGCGTTCGCTGTCGAACAGGGCAACAGTACTAACACGCAAACATGACCAAGACGCGTCAGCAAGACCAAGAATACTTAGAAATTTGGCAATCGAACTGCAGACGCTACCGCAAGAAACAGACCCTACTAAAACAATATATAAACACAAAGCTTTCACCCCCCGATGTGATTGCGCTCCAAGAGACTGGAACAAAGCCCTCTTTACAGGGGTACGATGTTTACGAAAGCCAAAACGGAGGTAAAGCAGCCGTTCTAGTCATCAAAGCCATCACCGCAATCAGGCATGATACCATCACCGACACAGACATCAGGCACGCGCTTGTCGAAATCATTCCGAAAAAGCAAAAGTGAAGGAGTACATTCGTACTGAACGTGCACAGCCCGCCAAGACAAAGAAAAGCCAAATTCTTCGAACTCTTCCACGGAACGCACAAGCTGGCCAAAGAAAATGCACTCATTATCGTAGGAGATTTGAACGCCATGAACACGAGTTGGGGATACCGAAAACAAGATATCAAGGGAAGAACACTCGCCCTGACCTCACGTTCGTAAGGAAGAACAAGGAGTCACAGTGGGAAAACATGAGGGAGACCTAGGCAGCGATCACTTTATCCTCCTGACGCGAATAGCATCAGAAAGGGTAAGATGCCAAATCGGACAAGCAAAACTCATGGACTGGAACGCGTTCCGCGGGACGTGCAAAAAATCTGAAAGCGGCATCCAATCACTACAAGAATGGAGCGGCATGTTGACAGAAACGCGACGCAAAGGTACAAAAAGTGTAAGACGAACAACAACACCCGATGTAGACGGGCACCTTCTGCGACTATTGCAGGCAAGACGCAGTCTCACCAAAAGATGGTGGAAGCAAAAACACAACAAGAAACTAAAACTTAAGATAGCAGAAGTTGCGGCAAAAGCTGAAGAATACGCAGCGCCACTCGCGAGATAAAATTGGGAACAATTCAGCGACTTGCTTAAGGGAACCTTAGGTACGGCCAGAACCTGGAATCTCCTAAGAGCGCTAATCGATCCGACTAAAACAAAATCAGAAAACAATAAAAGAACCCACAGATTTATCCACTCCTTCCAGGGTTCGGACACCGACCTTATAGAGAAGGCACGAAAAAAATGTTTCGGTGACCACGACCCCTCACGGTACCAAGGAACCTATCGCGAAGCGGAAAACGAGAAACTCGACCCCCCAATAAGTGTGGAAGACGTTTACACAGCCATAAGGAATACGACCAGAAACACGGCAGCAAGAGCCGACAGAATCGACAATGCCCTGATCCGAAACCTGAGTGACGACCTCATACAAGAGCTCGTAAGCTTTCTAAACAAACACTGGGAGGCGGAGACTGTTCCCGAAGACTGGAAACACACCGAAGTAATTATGATTCCTAAACCCGGCAAACAGGTCCAAATTGAAAATCTCAGGCCCATCTCGCTCACGTCATGCCCCGGCAAGCTTTACGAGTGGGTGGTGATGCTCAGACTGCAAAATTTCATGGAAGATAATGACCATGCACCCCATACCATGTTCGGCTTCAGAGCAAAACTCTCGACGCAGGACGCGCTGCTTCAAATACAAGAAGATGTGCTCCGCAACGTATCCCGAACGGGTCAAAAATGTCATAAAGGCCCTCGACATCAAGGGAGCATTTGATAACGTCAGTCACGAAGCAATCCTTAGAGGCCTAGAAGACCTGGATTGCGGACGCAGAATCCACGGGTACGTCAAAGCCTTCCCGTCAGATAGAACTGCCACCATCGGCATGGGAGACCATCGATCGAACAAAATTCCCGCGCCAAATAAAGGAACACCCCAAGGATCAGTCGTCTCACCTATCCTCTTCAATATAGCTATGATAGGTATAGCACGAAAAATAGAAAAGATTGAAGGCATCTGGCATGCCATTTATGCAGACGACATAAGAGTCTGGACGAACACCGGTTCCCAGGGGGGAAGGAAGAAAAACTACAGGAAGCGGCCTTCTGTGTACAGAAATACCTCGGAGAAAGAGGACTCGCATGCTCGACCGAGAAATCGCAACTGCTTCGAGTGTGGAGAGACAAACAAGACCGGACCGTCCCAACCAGTGAGGACCTCAAAATCAACATATACCTGGAAGGAATGCCCATGCCGGAAAACGCAACAATAAGAATATTAAGTATGTGGGTTCAATCGAACCAACGCAGTAGTCACACTTTTAGCATACTCAAATCAACAACGCTACAAGTGACACGCATGATCACCCGCATCACCAACAGGCGGCATGGCATGCGCGTTGAGGGCACACTAAAGCTAGTTAGAGATCTCGTAGGGAGCCGAATTATGTACAGCCTGCCCTTCCAGTGACGCAACAAGAGTGAAATACAACAAGCGGATGCCCTGCTACGCAAAGCGCACAAGGCGGCGCTCCGATTACCGCGCAACACGTCTACAGAAAAGCCCATAACGCTTGGATTGCAAAACACATTCGAAGAACTACGTGAGGCGCAGCTTGAGTCGCAAAACCTCAGGCTGCTGCAGACAATGACTAGAAGAGCGCTCTTACGGAGACTCGAATACTGTGAGCAGGCGCGAGAAATAGCGAGGACGAAAACGATCCCCGGCAAACGTCGCAAGTTCCTCAAGGTAGCTCCACTTCCGGGAAACATGAACCCTAACCTCCATCAAGGTAGAAGAGAAGCAACGGCCGATTTCATTAAAAAAACATGCTACTCAAGACACGACCGTGTATGCAGAAGTGTCCTCGAGAGGAGGACACAACAAAATTCCAGTGGCCCCGGTGCTCGATTCGTCTTTACGCGAAGTGACCAGCGCCTCTTTCTGAAACTGCACAGTAGCAGAGGCCGAGGAAGTAGCCGTTGCTCTAGCGAAGGCGGAGCGCTATAGAACTGGGCGGTTGCTAACTATACCCACGAACTCTCAAACAGCGTGTCGAAATTTCATGAATGGTAGGATTAGTCGTCACGAGCTCCGTATACTCCTCGAAGCGAGCGACAGAATTAAAAACCACGAAGAAAACAAGCCCAGATACAAAATTATGTGTGTACCGGGGCACATGGAGGTGGCAGGAAACCAAGAGGCCGACAGAATAGCACGAGCATACACTACTTTCCGAGCATCCGACGAGCCCGCGGAACTTTTGCCCGGCCTTAAGTCATACTCGGCCATACTTGAAAACTATAGAGGAAGAAGAATGCAATATCGCCCACAGCACAGTTCTCTCACCAGAGAGAAAGCTGTCATGTGGTCACAAATTACAGACGGGTTCATACCCAAACCTACACATAAAAACAAAATGTGCCCTACCATATATGCGGACAGATGTCCGTGGTGCGATAAAAAACCAACACTATATCACATCACATGGGCCTGTCAAAACATAGATGTGGTCCCCAAAATTCGAAAGCCAAGTGCGGAGCAGTGGGAGACTCTGCTGTCTAGCGACCGCTGCGAATAAAAACAATGTCTTGTACAGCGAGCCCAACGGGCGGCAGTAGCCAGCGGAGCCCTGGACTGAGAGCAACTGACCATTGTGCAGAAGTGGACGAGGTCGACGGAGAAGCGTCTTGTGGAATCAACAAGCAGACATCTCTGAAGACTTCCCCAAAACCGCCAATATACGGCTAAATACAGTTTTTCCTTCCTCCTTCCTTCCTGGAGACGCTCTTGCGGGTCCTCCACCGACTCTCTGGCAGGCACCCTCTCCTCGTCGGAAGAGACTTCAACTGCCAGCATACCGACTGGGGCTACAGCTATACTACGGCCGTGGTCGACGCCACTCTTCCCTAGTCCAGGAGCTGTGCCTCACTACACACAATTTCCATACACCCACGCGGATCGGCACCAGTGTCAGCATGGACACTTGTCCGTACCAGACGCTCAGTCGCTTCCTCAGTGGCGTCGCCTGGACAAGAACACAACACACACTAGGAAGCGATCACTACATCATTAACATCTCGCTCCCTTTTAAGCAATCCCGCTACACACACATCACCCACAACCTGGTGAACTGAGACGCCATCAGTGCATTGCGGAAGGACGACTCAAACACACCTATCACGGACATCGAAGAATGTGTAGAATAACTTATGACCGATGTCCAACACAATACCCGGCTACTCACAAACACATAGGATACCCCTACCCTAGATTCCCGCCTCGCCAACCTCTGGGAGGCGTACCACAGCCTACTCCTGCGTTGGAAACGCAACAAGTTAAACAGAATGCTTAAAAAGCGACTGGCCACCCTGCAGATGCAGATACAACAACATGCGGAGGAGGTCCGCCGCTCTAATTGTGGGCAAGTTTGCGACGGACTCGCCGACAAACTGTCCACCAAGCGAGCTTGGCAACTTCTGATACATCTCATAAATCAGACTCAGTGAAAATCCGCTACACGACACCATGTTACACTCCTCGTACATACACACAACAGCGACCCGGACGCTCTCCTTGATACACATCAGCAGACATACACATCACACGGCACATTTACCCCATGCCCCACTACTCAGGAAAACCTAACCCGGAACTTGACGCTGATATTTCGGAAGCGGAGGTAAAAGCGACCCCCCAGACTCTCCGCACACATTCCGCACCGGGACTTGGCAAAATCTATACTCCGCAACCTGGATGGCAAATCAATCGCGCAGATTACAGACTACTTTAACAAATGCTGAATGGAGGGCACCTTCGCCCAGTCCTGGCGACGTGCCAAGGTAGTATCTAAACCAAAACCTAACAAGCCCCTTAAACTAGAAAACCTGCGCCCAATCTCGCTCACCTCGTGTCTCGGGAAACTTTACGAGCACGTGGCACTTGCGAGATTGACACTTCACATGGCGGACAACGACCTTTATCCACACAGCATGGGGGCTTCCGCCCCGCCGGGGTGGCGCAGTGGTTACGGCGCTCGACTATCGTTCCCAAGGACGCGGGATCGCATCCCGGCCTCGGCGGCCGCTTTCCGATGGAGGCGAAAAGCAAGGCGCCCGTGTGCTGTTCGATGTCAGTGAACGTTAAAGAACCCACGGTGGTCGAAATTTCCGGATTCCTCCACTACGGCGTCTCTCATAGCCGGAGTCGCTTTGGGACGTTAAACTCCACAAAACAAACAAATTTAGTGGGCCTCCATCCCCATCTTTCCGCTCAGGACGCCATGCAGCAGCTCACTCACGACATCTTCGACCCGGCTATACCGGGCCACACAAAGGTAGTCCTGGCTTTGGATCTGTCCAAAGCCTTTGATCGCGTCGAAAATCAGGCGATCATGACAGCCCTTTCCCCTGAACATAGGTGTACGGATATACACTTACATTCAGGCGTTTTTAACGGACCGCATGGCTGAGGTTCATTTTGGCTCTCTTGCTTCCCCAACCTACACCCTCAGGAGCGTTGGCACTCCACAGGGGTCCGTCCTCTCTCCTTCCCTATTCAACGCCGCCATCATTCCCCTCGCACAGAAACTGTCCACAATACCTCATCTCAGACACACCCTTTATGCAGACGACATCACACTGTGGACCACACACGGTAGCGATGGCGACATAGAGGATACCTTACAAAGCGCCGCATCACTCTGAAGGCCTCGCCTTCAAAAAATGGGTCCGCGAGCCATGGTCTCGCCCGACGAGTGACAAATCCAGTCTCTTAAAAAACACCGGTTTATTCCGGATAAACAAAAAAAGGCAAAACAGAGAAACATAAGGCGCTACTGCGCTGAGAACAGGCTGTTCATGCGCGCGACAATAGAACAACGGAAAGCGGCAAGAATGCCAGGGCCTTAAAGCGGCGAAACAACACACACTGCGGAGCGAATAAAACGAGCAATGGGGCCAAAGCGCTAACGGCGACACAAGAAAGATTGCCCCTCGCGGCACAGCAACTCACAGAAATACGGCTAG